>DF361341.1:34753-47038 GCA_000787875.1 Solanum virginianum | reverse complement strand
TATGGTTTGGTCTGTCTGTATAGAGGTCTGTGGACTCCTGTGAGTGTGGGACATGTCAGCCAGTCTGTATATTATGTTTGTATGCCGGTTATGTGAGATATGTCAGTCAGTTTGGATACTATGTATGTATGCTGTGTTTGTTGGGCGGTTTAACCGCAGCGGTGACCTTGTCGGCCCGCGTATATATGTATATGTATGTTGGTTTGTTTGTACTGTTTGCTGGGATCTTCTGTATGAGGTGGGTAGTCAGTAAAATAGAGGAAACTCTTCTGAAATTTTTGTAAATGAAATATTGATTATAATCTGATTCTTGTTTAGTAATGTTGTTCGGGTGCCCCAATCGTGTACCAGTCACGGCCTATAGGTTGGGTCGTGACAGAACCTATTGAGAAACTATTTATCAAAAATTGATTCAGCCCAATCTATTTACCCGCTTGCCTCACTTTCTTGTTTCTTTATTTCGTGCATGACATCAGCATTACCACTCAGTATATCTATACCCTATTGGTATCATATAAGATTGGACTCTTTGTTAAACAAATAAATAAGAAACAATTAAGAGAAAATTATTAAAGTCACAGTTTACTTATTAAAGTTACAATTTATTAAACTCTAAATTCTAATTGTATCTATATATTATGATGAGATCAAACAGTTTCTTCCTCTTTGATACCATCAGAGTATGTATATATACTTTGATGGTATCAAGTAATTTTATTGAAGTACTACCGTTTTCTTCTTGATATCAATAGAGTATATATATACTCTCATGACATCAAACACATAAAAATAGTTAAAAATATAGGATATAAAAATAAATGGAATAACTGCTTATAGATAATTTTCCTTTTTGGGTCACAATTACATATTATTTTTCTTCAAACTTATCACTGAAATTTACTTTTAATAGTATGATTTTATAGCCATAAAATTATTATGACAATTGACAAGATTTTAATGGGGGACATGCCAAATGTGCATGGGTCTTTTTTAGGGAACATAGGGAAACACTTAAAAAGTCTAAAAGCAAAGCCACTTAGACTTGTTAGAAGAAAAATAAACTATACATAAATTTCAACTATGCCAAATGCTCAAATTCAAGAAATGTGGAATTATACACTAATTTATATTGGCTAAAATGTAAAGAACAAAATACAAAGGGGAACTACATTCTCCAACATATCAGCCCAATTATTCAATTGACTAAAATGAGTTGAACTAATAAATAAGAGCATTCATGACCAGGCCAAACTTGAATGAATTCGGCGAATCATATTTTCACCATGTTTCGATGATTGACTTCCAAAAGAATGATCACTTCATTGATGAACAATTCTATTTGGATCATGTCCATTGTTTTCGACTTTTTAATTGCAACTACATGTTTGTCTTGAAGGACATCTTTGTAAACTGTACCATAACCACCTCGGCCTAGGATACGATTATCAGCATGGTTGTTGGTGGATTTCTCGAGTTCTGTGGCTGTATAGATCTTAGCTGCATCCTCCATAACACCCTCACTCGATCGGAGTTTCTGCATGAGCATCAAACCACCATTTTTCTGAAAAAACTTTTCCCTTAGTCTTAGGAGCTGTCTTCTTTTGATGCATAAGTATATCCAAGATGCACTAATGACCAAAGCCACAAAGCCAAAGCACAAACCTGCAATGAATATATTTCATTCTCTGTCAAATAATTCAACTATGCAGATTAATTGGTAGGTATAATAAATGTAAATCTCGTTCCAGTGTAATAGCTTGCAAATCATATAGGAGAGGTAAACGACAGTAGGTATGTTTTTGCTAAGCCTTTATATGAAATGGTCGCATCCTTCAATACCACCTATCAACCTATCAGATGTATTGTGTTGCTTAGATTAACTCTTTGAGTCTCAGAGCAGAATCAAATTGTCAGATGAAGAAATAGAGGATATGCCTAGATGTAATCCTCATTTTCCTCAAAAAATTTCAAGTACCCAAGAAATCACCAACTTCAGATATAATGTTGGGTTAATGGCTAGTGCAACATCCATATATCAGCTAGAATAATATGAGATAGATCAGATAAAAGAGAACAACATATTTAGTTTTATTTGTTCTGGTTTCTAGTACCGACTTTGGGGCTCGATTAATCTGTATCCATGCCAAGGACTAAGGAGTCTCACTTTGGGATTAAAACGCTTCCTACCAAAGGTGATTCTTTCTACGGAGCTTGAACTCTCAACCTCTGATTAAGAATGAAGGAGTACTTAACCTTTAATGATAATGCTATTATCATTTCAAAGAAGAAGTTGACAAAGAAACTACTTCTCCTAGCCTATTAAAACATTATCAGCACAAATTATTCTACAAAAAAGACTTAAGAAGGAATTTGCTAATGAGTGGGATGACTTGTAGTACTGATCATAATCATTGATGAATCAGATTCAATGACTCAAGATGCTCAAGTGAGTTACCTTGTTTTACTAATAAGCTATATAAATTTGACCTACACTTAGATTTGCAGAACTGAGGCTTACTTTTCACCATCCTAATGTCAAATTTAATGTGACGCTATGTAAGGAGTTCAAATATGATAATGTTCCTCACACTAATCCAGGAGAACATAGGAATTGTTTGAATTAGTTATGTAAACTATATTTCTCCTTGTTCTCATATAGAGGAAGTTTTAAGAGCTTTTCGAAGCTCTCTTGATGTGCTATTGCTATGTCTTATTAGAGATATGTACTTTTATTATACTTGTGTACTTGATGAACTTCTTATTTAGGTACTAACTGTTTTAAGATCAAATTAAGTTTACGATGGTTGTTGTTACAGACTTACAATTATTCTAAAAAAAATGCTTAAAGTTTAATTTCTTGGTCACAAAAATAATTTGCATTGTTTAGGTTCAATGACTTATTTGTTTTGAGATCTCACGTAATGAAAATTCCAATCAAAGAAGAAGATATCCAACTGAAGAATAAAATGAAGATGACATAAGAAATTCCTTATTTTAGCTTTTTTTAGAATAACTCTCTGGTGTTTCTTTTTTCCTTTGAGTCTCCATGTTATGGGGAAGGAGAGAATTTGTTGGAGAGCAAGCTAATGTGAATTCTCATTTCGTCTTTTCTTCAAGTATAGTTTTGTGTTCCTATGGGCTATGGACAACCATTTCAGTGAACTTTGAAATATTTTACCAGAAAGTATAGCCTGTATTGTATAGATGTATTTTGAGTTTGTAGTTATTTTAATGGAAATCATATATTAATGCTTCACTATCATAGTTCATGATTCTAATGTTGTATCATTCTTGATTATTTTATCATTGCAATATCCAAGGTAGTAATGTTGAAGGTCTAAAACGGATAATTATCTTGTCATCTTGGCATGCAATTTTTTTTATTATTACTAGAGAAAGTAGATTTTTAATTTGTTCTTGTAGCCACATTGGTTCACATAATTTTGATCTTTTTAATAGCTACAAGAACACAGTATTTGTCTTAGTTAATGGATTAGTTGTTCAACTGTAATATATTTCCTTGGTTGATATTAGATGTGCTTTATCTTCTACAATAAGTAAACATGAGTTTAAACCCTTCAATCAACATTAAACATGTTTTTTTTGGTAAATATTTTAATTTTATAATACATTCTACTATAAAATTCTCTGTTGTCATTAACATATTTGTTCTGGTTTATTTTTGTTTGGTCGAGACTTACAATTTTACTATAGAAGATCTGAAACTAAGAATACAGATATGTGAAATACGTTCTTCTATAAAATTCTCTATTGTCATTAACATATTTGTTCTGATTTACTTTGGTTTAATCAAGACTTATAATTCTACTAACGAAGATCTTAAACCAAGTATACAGATATGTATGATTAATGTTTCCTAGAACTCTAATATTGAGAGTAGGATTTGTGTTGTTGCCATCCTTTGTTAACTCTTTCGCAATGCTCAAATGCAATAGTTTTTAAGATGGGAGTTACAAATACAGAGGTATTCAGACACACCAGACTCTAAGGAGCTTGTAGATGATCAACATTTCTTTGAGCTTGATGAACAGTGGACTCGCCCTTCTATTCTTCTCCACTTAAGCATCCAGCTTTTTGTCTGCAATACGATTTGAACTCATGACATGTGCCTAATCTACACATCACGTGTTGCACTCTTACCACCAGACCAAAGCCCTTAAGACTGTTTAGATTGAGTGTCTTGTATTGATGTGCTAGAGTTGTCTTGCTTATTGTAGGCTAGCCTCTGAATAATATGCTGTGAAACAAGAATTTGTCTAAACTGTTAAAAGAGGTTTGCTGACACCAAATAGTAGGTATATAGCACACTAGTTCCTGGTCCATTTGGTCTTGTATTGACATGCTAGAGTTGTCTTGCTTATTGTAGGCTAGCCTATGAATTATATGTTGTGAAACTAGAATTTGTCTAAACTGTTAAAAGAGGTTTGCTGACACCAAATAGTAGGTATATAGCACGCTAGTTCCTGGTCCATTTGGTGGACCATATTTTTCAGTTTTGTGAATTGACACCAAATAGTAGGTATATAGCACGCTAGTTCCTGGTCCATTTGGTGGACCATATTTTTCAGTTTTGTGAAGTAAACTGAATTTTCTTGTTGAAGTTTTCATAAGTGTGTTGAAGTTGCATAGTTAACACGAATCAGCAGGTTTCAAATAATCCATTGCAGGTTTATCCATCTACTACATCTGGACTATTGTTGCGTGCCTCAGGCAACAAGAGTAACAACGTTATGTTGACTAAGGAGCTTGTGGATGCTCAAATCCTTTTTTTGTGATGAGCAACAGTCTTTGAGATTTTCTAGCACAATTGACGATAGTATTTCAATTACATATTGTGGTTGTGATTTATTCAACTCATTCTATGATATTTGGCTTTAAGCAACTATCATATGCTTTTATTTACTTGATGTACTACTCAATCAAGATTGATTCTTCTATCATGATTCATGTTGTTCCTCCTCTTCCAATGCTCTCATTGGATTATTATTAACCATGATTTTTTTTTTCTAATTTCCAATTTCATTATTGATTTTCAGGAAAATGCAGTTGATTGAATTTGAATGGTGGCCACAAGTTAACTTGGTTTATGAACTGAATGATAAAGAGTTTTTGAACTACTTTGGTATATGTTTGAATACATTTGGTTTTTGTGAAATTTATTGTTAGTACATATTTATAATATATTGCTTCCTATGTATGTGGAGTACAAGATATATTTTTG
This sequence comes from Solanum virginianum, assembly GCA_000787875.1. Classification (NCBI taxonomy): domain Eukaryota; kingdom Viridiplantae; phylum Streptophyta; class Magnoliopsida; order Solanales; family Solanaceae; genus Solanum; species Solanum virginianum. Next base: position 41,796 of record DF361341.1, on the reverse strand, counting down.
GAAGTTTATTGCAAATTCATACATTTGATTTATTTATTAGTTATTTTTGTGCTCGAGATCATTTATATATAATTGTGTATTTTGTAAATATATGCAAATTGAAATAATTATTTTCCGATTAGAAATTATGGCTATAAAAACTTTGGACAATGTTGTCACACTTCTAAAGTGTGGCTATAGGGACATCAATTAGGTGGCTTACTGATTATAAATTGTAGCACGTACATAAGAGAAAGCTACATTTTATAAATGTTTTTGTAGATGTATTTAAGGCTACACTTTTAAAGCATAGCCAATAATAAAGTAGAGGGCACACTTGAAAGCATCGTTTTATCAAATAGCCAATAAGATGGAACTAAGCGTGGCCTTTGTTTAACTCAAAGACAACACTTTTCAAGTATAGCTGCTATGGCAACACTTGAAAAGTGTGGCCTAAAGTCAAAGGTAGGCTACCCCTAAAAAAGTGTTGCCAAAAGTCAAAAAATGTTGCCTTTTAGTAAAGACCACATTTCTCATTATTTTAGGCCACACTTTACAAGGGTTGCCAAAAGTCTAAAATGTATACGAGATAGTCAACTAAAGCGATTATATAAGTAAGCAGAAAATTAGAGTGCGTAAAAGGAAAATTCAACATCGAATATTTTTATACTGGTCCGGATTCAATGTGAATCCTAGGTCCAGTCCCTTTGGGTTGCAAGGGATATCTCTTTAAGCCTTTGGTAAAGTGGAAGTTACAAGAATTTCAACTTAAACTATACTCAGATTTTTCTCTCTTTTTTTCTGTTGATACAGACCTCTCTTTCAATTTTTTTCTTCTTTTCTCTCTTTTTTTCTTTCACAGTAACAACTCTAAATATTGCAATGATTTTCTAAAGATGAAGAGTATTGAAGAAATGTTTGAAATGCAGTAGGCTTGTATGAGTCTTACAATATCCTGGAGGCCTCTTTTTATGTAGAAGAGATGACATCCCAAGGGAGTTGATCCTTAGATTGAGGCTTTGATGGATCATCTTTCCAATAATAAGGTAAAGCTTTTTAGCTAGATCAAATCTTCTTTCCTTGTTTAGCTCCTGATCCGGATCTTTTGTGGTTATAATTGTCTTCAATTTTGGATCTTTTCTTTGTACTGATCTTCTGATTGATTTGCTGAATTTTTAACCAATCTTTTCATTAATCTTAGATTCTTTTCATGGTAGTGATATTCTGTCAAATCTGTGATTGATTTTGTGCCGAGATTCTATCTCTTGAAGATGCACTTTTCCTTTTGTGATTTGAATCTGTCAAATCTTATTTGTCTTTATTCCTTGTGAAAATATGTTTCCTTTCTGATGCATTACCTGTGAGCAGTCTTGATTCAATACAATTATAGCACTAATAAAATTGATCTTTCTAATCTTCTTATTATCTCATTGATTCTTTTTCTAAGAATAAGGCTTTAAAAGAAGGTAGTAGCAGAATCTTCTCAGATATTTCCAATTTTGCACCAGTAAGATTTTCTCTTGATTGATTCTCTCCAATCCAAAGATGATTGATTGATTCTGTCCAATCCAAAGATGCTTGATTGATTTTTCAGATTATTTTTCTTTCTCACTAGATATTTGATTTATTCTTCCCAGTCCAAATATGTTTGATTGCTTTTTCAGATTTATTTTCCTTTCTTGCTTAGTGTTAGATTGATTCCTTTCAATATTTATACTCTTAGTGCCTCCAGCTAGAATTTCTTAATAGATTCTTCCATGACGTACCTTAGTGTTAGAACCCGTATTTCGTGCATTGGAACAGTTATGGAATTTGGGACCTAAGTGTCATTCTTGGAAAGTTTGGGACCAAAAGTAGAATATTTCAAAGTTAGGGTCTTGAACATCATTTAGGCCAAGTGAAGTATCCTTGGCAAAATGTGTAAATGAATACATATATGCATACACATAAGATTATTTGTATTGTGATAGTAATTTTGTGCTTAAAAAGAAAGAAAACAAGTTCTAGAACATGAGTGTCCTACCTTAAATTTGTGTCACTTTACCATTGGTACATGTGTGGGGATGGGGTCAAGATGGTGTGGTTATAAATTCATAATATCTCTTCATTTTTTCTATTAATCCCCACATTTAGAAAAATAACACAAAACCAAGACCAAGACTTCCACACTAAGGATTGTTCTCGGGTTACTGTAGCACCAAATCAAAATTTGTGTTTTTTGATTCTACAATTATTTTAACGTTACAAATCTCATATATCGAGTCTCCTAAGTAGCGTGGAGGTGTTATTTGAGCGAGAAAACACCTCTTTCTTTGATTTTGGTGATTTTAGCCCATTTAAGGGTTTGAAGAGGTAATTTGATCTTTAGCCTTGTTTTATTGATTATTAAGGTTCTATGCATGTTGTAGTATGTTAAATTGAAAGAAAATTATGAAATATAGCATGTTTAAAGTGAGTTGTGAATGTTAGGGTTTGGGCCAAAAATTTGGATATGAATTATTATAGTGTTATATTATTTTGAAACCATGAATTTATGATTATTTAGCATAAATATGATCTTTGTAGGGTGAAAGAAGTGTTGGAAATTAATTATGGGTTATATAGGGTGTTGGTCGAAATTTTGGGGTTTATGTATGTAAAATAATGTTGTGTGCATTGAAGTATGCACTTGATGATTAGTTGGAGTAATATGATTCTTGGAAGGTAAGGGAATGCTTGAAAGTCATCATCATGTATATGCAAGTATGCTGCCCTGTTTTTTTGTGGTTAGGATAAAATGGTGTTATTTAGTGTATTTGCGTTATGATGGCATTTGAAATGATCTTGAATGTTGTTGGGTTGTTGCTGTTGTTGTTGTTGCTTGATTTGAGCCGAGTTGATTCTCGGGGCAGCCTACTTTTAAGGGAAAGTGCTGCTGAAATTTTTATAGAATTGGGGGCAAATTTGGAATGTAGCGTCTAAGAAGCCTTTAGCTAATGGTTGGTATTGTTGTGACTTAATTGTAGACGTTGGACACCTTGAAGCATAAGTTGGATCGGGTTGCAATTGGATTAGTTGGAGAAGTGATTGAGGTATGTAAAGCATTCCGTTCTTTGGCATGACTTAGATAAACGTAGGCAACGATAAGAGTCTCAAGAGACCCCTATTTTCCACAAATCGAGCTTGTGTATGACTTTTCGTCCTTGTATATTAGTTGTCTGAATCTGGAACTGTACTATCTTCTTTTTTATTTATAACATGCGAAATTGAGAGTCTGTTAGCCGCAGGACACTGGTCCTTCCATAAGGGTTAGATTTCCTTAGTGGCTCACAACATTTGTTGATGCTCTAATGACTTGGTTTAGTCTATGATCAAAGCATGATATGAGAACTGCTGTACGTAGTTATGGTAGTTGTTTGGACATTCCAGTTTGTTTATTTCAGGCTCTTCTTTTGCCAATATTTCTATGACGGAGTTCTCTGTGTTCAGTCATATTCCACCTTGATCTGCTTATTTCCTCACTTTTCTTCTTTATATTCTTCTTCACCTAGTTCTCTACAGTTTCTAATGCTCTGAAACATGATGTTATTGCTTCAAAATGCACAAATAAGTATTCGTGGACATTCAAGTAATAGCGTGAGTTCAACATGCAAACACAAGTATATGTGGTTGCTCAATTAATAAAATGTGATTTAGAGTATTCTTCAGATAAGGACATAAAATTACTTAACTAAACTATAAAGACTAAAGGTTTCTAGTAATTAACTGAAACTTAAAAGTCAATATAATTTTAGGTGATTTAAATCTAAATTAATAAGTAAAATAAGAAATAAATTAACAAAGAGTATGGAAATAGAACAAGTCACATCTGGAAATATTTATTGTTGAAAGAATGGATAGTACTATAAACATAAAGAATGGGATCTCTTTTGGCGGGGCAATTATTCATATGCAGTATTAAGAGATACCACAAGCTTAAGCTTCCACAATGCTGGCACTTAAAAAATGTTTACTTCAAGTTGTCAAATTATAAATTTAATTGCCACAAGTAATCTGAATATAACTGTTGCATAATTCTTTCTTGTACAAGGTGTGATGACAAATTTGAACCCCAGACCAGTATTATTCTGATTTCAACTATGATTATTGTGCTCATCTTTTGGATTTGTGATAGTGATTGTATACATTACAATATACTTGTCTGCTATGTGGTGTTTGGTGTTGTGCTATGTTGAGTTAGTACGGGGACAGCGATACGTAACGCTCGACTCTCGTTGTCTACTTCTGAATTATGATAGGTGTGTACGGGAACGGCGATACGTAATGCCCATCCTACCAATGCTATTTCCGTATTGGAGTGTGTGAGACAGGGACGGCAATACTTAATGCCTGGCTCACTTACGCTATTTCTGTATGATGATGTGTGAGACAGGGATGGTGGTACGTAACGCCTGGCTCACTTATTCTATGTTTGATATGTGATAGGAATTCAGAGATGTTCAACTTTCTGGTGTTACGTATAATTTGAATATTGAAAGTAGATATTTGATCTTTTCTTTGGATATACACTGGTGTTCTGCACTTTTGTTTCAGTTATTTCTCAGCCCCTACTCTGTGCATTCTGGAAAGTGAGTATCTTTATATTTTGGATACGCATCTGCTATCTTGGAAAGTGAGTATTTTGGATGTTTTGGATATTTACCGGGTTACTATAATTTTTGCTTCTGTTGTTACTCTGATTATATTTTGTTTACTTTCATATGCTTGGTTATGTGTTTGTGTTTCGCACTTTTGTTTCGATTAATACTCAGGTTTACATTCTGTACTTTCTGCTTTACATATTTGGTACGTATTTTGTACTGACCCCATTTCGTCAGGGGCTGCGTTTCACGCCCGCAGGTACCGAAGTACAGTTTGGTAACCCCTCAGCTTAGGATTCTTTCCTGCTGTCTGAAGTGCTCCCTCTACTTCGGAGCGAATATTTGGTATATACACTTATATCTTTATTTTGTATTTCCACTCACTCAGGGTGCGACAGGGCCCTGTCCCGTCCTATGATTCTGTTTATTTGGTTAGAGGTCTGTGGACGCCTGTGTATGTGGATTGTGCCAGTTTGTATGACTGTACATGTATGATGTGTATGTTGAGCGGTTTTAACCGCCGTGGTGGCCTTGTCGGCCCGTATGTATATATATGTTGTCTATTAGGATTTTTCTGTGCGCAGAATATTTGGATTAGTATGGAAAACAAAGAAAACTCTGCCGAAATTTCCGTAAAAATGATACATTTGCTATAATTTGGCTTGGCGTTTGCGTCTAGGTGCCCAATCCAGGCACTAGTCACGACCCATGAGGTTAGGTCGTGACAGAAGTGGTATCAGAGCAGTTCATCCGTGGAGTATCCACAGAACGTGTCTAGTAGAGTCTTGTTTATCGGTGTACCAGACCCCACATCTGTCAGGTCATGACAGAAGTGGTATTAGAGCAGTTCGTCCTCGGAATGTGCACAGACCGTGTCTAGTAGAGTGTTGTTTATGGTGTGTTGTGCACCACATCTATAAACAGGATGCTACAAGGCATTTAGGATGTTATTCCTTCTTTTTGATCTTAGATCGTGCGATAGAGCGATGTTATTAGGTTGACCCCTTGTTCTGACCGACTATTTTGGTTTCAGTAAGGTCTTCGGGAGAAACCAGGTAGAGTGCACAGGTAATTTGATATTTCACTTGACCTTGATATGTAAAGAATGTATTTTGAACGTTGAATGTATTGGTGTAATAGTCGGAGGAGAACTCACCCCTAAATTTTGTATATGACCTGTAGGATCGGCTTAACATTTGAGGATGAATGTTTTAAGGGGGGAGGATGTTAGAACCCGTATTTCGTGCATTGGAACAGTTATGGAATTTGGGACCTAAGTGTCATTTTTGGAAAGTTTGGGACCAAAAGTAGAATATTTCAAAGTTGGGGTCTTGAACTTCATTTAGGCCAAGTGAAGTATCCTTGGCAAGATGTGTAAATGAATACACATATGCATACACATAAGATTATTTGTATTGTGGTAGTAATTTTGTGCTTAAAAAGAAAGAAAACAAGTTCTAGAACATGAGTGTCCCACCTTAAATTTGTGTCACTTTACCATTGGTACATGTGTGGGCATGGGGTCAAGATGGTGTGGTTATATATTCATAATATCTCTTCATTTTTTCTATTAATCCCTACACTTAGAAAAATAACACAAAGCCAAGAACAAGACTTCCACGCTAAGGATTATTCTCAGGTTACTATAGCACCAAACCAAAATTTGCATTTTTTGATTCTACAATTATTTTGACATTACAAATATCATATATCAAGTCTCCTAAGTAGCGTGAAGGTGTTATTTGGGCGAGAAAATACCTCTTTTGTACGACTTTGGTGATTTTAGCCCATTTAAGGGGGTTGAAGAGGTAAGTTGATCTTTAGCCTTGTTTTATGGATTATTAAGGTTCTATTAGTATGTTAAATTGAAAGAAAATCATGAAAGATAGCATGTTTAAAGTGAGTTGTGAATGTTAGGGTTGGGGCCAAAAATTTGGATATGAATGATTATAGTATTTTATTGTTTTGAAACCATGAAGTTATGTTTATTTAGCATAAATATGATCTTTGTAGGGTGAAAGAAGTGTTAGAAATTAACTATGGGTTATATAGGGTGTTGGTCAAAATTTTGGGGTTTATGTATGTAAAATAATGTTGTGTGCGTTGAAGTATGAACTTGATGATTAGTTGGAGTAATATGATTCTTGGAAGGTAAGGGAATGCTTGAAAGTCATCATCATGTGTATACAAGTATGCTGCCATGTTTTTTTGTGGTTAGGATAAAACGGTGTTATTTAGTGTATTCGTGTTATGATGGCATTTGAAATGATCTTGATGTTGTTGGGTTGCTATTGTTGTTGTTGCTTGATTTGAGCCGAGTTGATTCTCGGGGCAGCCTACTTTTAAGGAAAAGTGCTGCCGAAAGTTTTATAGAATTGGGGGAAAATTTGGAATATAACGTCTAAAAAGCCTTTAGATAATGGTTGGTATTATTGTATACACATG
>DF361341.1:13881-28749 GCA_000787875.1 Solanum virginianum | reverse complement strand
ATCTTTCTAAATCTTACTTCTAGATCAGAATCACATAGTTGACTGATGCTTAGAAGATTGAATTTTAGCCCTTTCACTAGATAGACATTTGTGATGTCACAAGATTCGTTGAATGAGATCGTGCCAATGCCAATTACAGTTCCAATGGAGTTGTCTCCAAAGTGATTTTTTCCTCTCTTATAGTCAGCTACATATTTAAATAGAGATTTGTTGCCCGTCATGTGATTTGAGCATGCACTATCAAGATACTATTTCCCTTTAGATTTAGTACGATGTTCCTGCAATACAAGATTAATTTTGATTTTTAGGTATCCAAATAGTTTTGGGTCCTTTTTGGTTAGCAGTACTCTTAACTTTCCAGATCATGTTGGAAAGCTTTGAGCGATGAAATCGACACTTGGAGTAGGTGTGTCAAGACTTTCCACAGTAATGATAGGATAGTTGACTAGGTTGATCAAAACCAGAATGACTAGGAAAATCAGTTTGAGAAATAGTTGACTTGAAAGATCTATTGGGGCTAAAATGGTTTTGAACATTTTTCAAGCAATTTTTAAGATCAAAGTTTTCTTCGTCCAGTAAATATTGTTCAACAGTGCAAACTTCAAGTTTAATTTCCAAAGCATTTTTTTCATCTTGTATAGATCCAAGATTCTCAAAAGATTTCTTTAAGTATATAATAGCTCGATCTAAGAGATCTTTCAAATTAAGACAGTTTTTGCAGAAGTCATTATTTACCTGGCTACTTTCGCCTATAGCCATGAAGTAGACATTTACATTGCCTTCATTATCATATTCGTATGTATCCTCGTCACTCCAGTAGCTAACGGTTCTGTTTTTAAATTTCCCTTCAGGATACCTTCTTTTGGCTTCAGGATTTTCACTTGCAATGTGTCAAATCTTACTATATTCATAGCACTTGTCATCATTTCTGTTGTAGTTAGTAATCTATTTATTTTTGGGATAGTTTTGCTTACCTCTTCTTTGGTTTTTGTTGCTTCTGAAGGTTTCCATCACTGATTTTGTAATTAATGCAATCTTGTCTTCATTTAGATCTTGATCATCATCTTGGTAGTCATTAGTGGCTTTGAATGCAACAGATTCTTTTCTTGTCATCCTCTTTTCCCTTCTTATTTAGATGTGTTTTCTCGAAAGCAATCAGATCACCTCTGACTTCATCATATGTGAGCTTTTTAAGATCCATGATTTCAAGAGCACAACTTTTGCATGACATTGAGGGGGAAGGCTTCTGAGAATCCTTCTGATATGCTCAATGGAGGATATTCTTTTCTTGCAGCCTTTAGTTCGCCAATGATCTTGCTGAGGTGAGCAAACATACTTTCCACTGATTCACCATCCTTCATTTGGAGCAATTCATATTCATAGACCAGCAAACTGACAATTATTTCCTTGACTTTGTTAGTTCCCTCATAGGTGACTTTCAATTTGTCCCACATTTCCTTGGCAGTTTTACAATTGGAGATCTTCTCATATTCCTCTCCGCTGATAGCATTGTAGAGAACATTCTTTGCCCTGGAGTTGATTTGAATGACTTCTATTTGCTCATTTGTGTAGTTCTCCAGACTAGGTGTGACGGATGCTTGGCTACCTTCAGTACTTGTTTGACCTTCAATTGTTGATTTGGCCACAGGAATGGGAATGTCACCCAGTTTGATGATTCTCCAGACTTTCACATCATAGAATTTAATGAATGTTTCCATTCTTATCTTCCAGTGTGAAAAAATATTTCTCATTGAAGTAGAGAGGTCTGGTTTGAGAAGTTCCCTCTTGAAATAAAGCTCCAATTATTTGTTGTTGATTTGCTATAATCTTTTCTCACCTGTTGTTAAACAGAAGACGTAGTGAGACCAGACTTTTATACCAATTGAAAGTGCAAGAGGGGGGGGGGAGTGAATTGAATTTTCTTTCTTTTTTAATTTAACTTAAGCTTGTATACAGATAATCAACTAGTATATGAGATAGTCGACTAAAGCAATTATATAAGCAGAAAATTAAAGTGCGTAAAAGAAAAATTCAACACCGGATATTTTTATACTGGTTTGGATTCAACGTGAATCCTAGGTCCAGTCCCCTTGGGTTGTAAGGGATATCTCTTCAAGCCTTTGGTAAAGTGGGAGTTACAAGAATTTCAACTTAAACTATACTCATATTTTTTTTACAAGAATTTCAACTTAAACTATACTCATATTTTTTCTCTCTCTTTTTTTTGTTTTTCTTTTTCTGTTGATACAAACCTCTCTTTCAATTTTTTCTTCTTTTGTCTCTCTTTTTCTTTCACAGTAACAAATCTAAATATTGTAATAAATTTCTAAAGATAAAGAGTATTAAAGAAATACTTGAAATGCAATAGGCTTGTATGAGTCTTACGATATACTGGAGGCCTCTTTTTATGTAGAAGAGATGACATCCCAGGGGAGTTGATCCTTGGATTGAGGCTTTGATGGATCCTCTTTCCATTAATAAGGTAAAACTTTTTAGCTAGATCAAATCTTCTTTCCTTATTTAGCTCCTGATCCGGATCTTTTCTGGATATAGTTTTCTTCAATTTTGGATCTTTTCTTGGTACTGATCTTTTGATTGATTTGCTGAATTTTTAACCAATCTTTTCATTAATCTTGGATTCTTTTCATGGTAGTGATCTTCTATCAAATCTGTGATTGATTTTGTGACAAGATTCTATCTCTTGAAGATGCACTTTTCCTTTTGTGACTTGAATCTGTCAGATCTTATTTGTCTTTATTCCTTGTAAAGATATGTTTCCTTTTTGTTGCATTACCTGTGAGCAGTCTTCATTCAATACAATTATAGCACTAATAAAATTGATTTTTCTAATTTTCTTATTATCTCATTGATTCTTTTTCCAAGAATAAGGCTTTAAAAGAATGTAGTAGCAGAATCTTCTCAGATTTTTCTAATCTTGCACCAGTAAGATCTTCTCTTGATTGATTCTCTCCAATCCAAAGATGTTTGATTGATTCTCTCTAATCCAAAGATGCTTGATTGATTTTCCAGATTATTTTCCTTTCTCACTGGATATTTGATTTATTTTTTCCAGTCCAAATATGCTTAATTGCTTTTCCATATTTATTTTCTTTTCTCGCTTAGCGTTAGATTGGTTCCTTCCAATAATTATGCTCTTAGTGTCTCCAGCTAGATTTTCTTGATAGATGCTTCCATGTCGTACCTTAGCCGGATTGTTTCTTTTTTATTGTTTTCCTGCAATTTGTCATTAGTCAAAATATATTAACACTAACACCTTTAACTCGAAGCTTGCACAGTTCACAAATCTTAAACCTCCAAATTATTACAAATAATGACTCTTGCTTGAAATGTCTCACCAGGATTCTCAAAAAGTAAAGAACAACTCAACAATCAGCTACATCGGCATTATTTGTCATCTCCATAACATCAGGACCATAGTTTATTCAGATGTGCATCCGATTTTGAAATTACAAAAGTCTTGCATCATAGGTTCTCATATACATTTCCTTTTTGTGTACCCCACCCCACTCTGTCTTTCTCTATAATGCAGAGACTTAGAAAACATAAAAGTCCTACTTTTGATTTTTAGATTTTTATTGTTGTTACAAATTTCTAAAGCCTTACTGCTTTCAAAAGTAAACACTTTAACAGTTGTACTACCCTGTAAATATGTCTACTTGGAGAATTGATAAATAGACTCTTTATTTGGACTTGTCCAACTTCAAAGCATTCATCAAAACTTACCTGTTTTTCTTGTTAAACTACTTCTGTTGTCATTTTGTCATTACTAGAAAATGGGCTGAAACAAAATGAATTAAAAGTCTGATAAACTGCAAAAGGATGAATATATAACAAGTTTTATTTTTGTTGCAAAAGGAAGGAAAGTTAGTTCGACAAAGCGCTCATACAATACTACATACGTAACTTGGAAGTTGTTCAGTTAGAGGAGGATGCCCCAAGACAATGGTGACTGAGAAGCACCTCTGTTAGTGCTTCTATGTTGTACATCTACAAGACGATAAAACTCTATGGGTGTGTTTGGTATGGAGGAAATTTTTTTTCAGAAAATAGTTTTTCATTTTCTCATGTTTGGTAGCTTAAATATTTTGGAAAATATTTTTCAAATCAACTTATTTTTCTTAAATTTAAGGGAAATGACTTCCTTCCAAAAGTTAAGGAAAACATTTTTCAAAACTCTTATCCAATTTCAAATTGAATTTTTTATCTCATCCATATTACGATCCCCCTCCCTGAATTTCTTTTAATTAAAGTTTGATTAAAAATTTACATTTTGAAATTTTTTATTTTTTTCACTTATTTCTATTACGACTCACCCAATTCCCCCCTCCCTTTAAAGTATAGACAAAAGAAGGACCTTGATTATTGTACACACACAATACAAAAAAAAAATTAATTTTTTTTTTAAAAACTCAATTTTGAATAATTCAATTTTTACATTACCCTGCCTCCACGCCCATCCCCACCCTAAAAAAAAGAATTTAAATATTTATTTTTAAAAAATACTTTAAATTATGAAAATATTTTCATGTCAGAAATTATTTTTCTACAAATTGTTATCTACTCTCTAGCTAAAAATGGAAGTTTTTTCTAAAAAAATATTTTTATTCATTAACCAAACAATAAAAAATATTTTCCCAAAAATATTTTTCACTCGCCAACCAAACATGAGAAAATGAGTTAGAAATCAACTCATTTTCCTGGAAAACATTTTCCATGGAAAATATTTTCCTCCATACCTGACACACCCTATATGATATGCTATTAGATTAGTTCTTTCAATTTCATCATATGTTAAAGGATATATCCCCTTCATGTTTGGTGACAAGACAGATATCAGAAGTGTGAATGCTGACATGGGTAACAAACTATCCTGCGGAATACAAGAACTTTCAATAAAGAAGAAGATGTAGACAATTTAGCAATGCCAACAAAGGTTTGCAAACTTGGAGCATGATAATATGAACAAATCCCTTTAGAAACTGAAAACAGATGAAATAAAGTGTGTTAAGCAATGTAAAGTAGGAAATCACAAAAAAAAGCTATTTCAATCTCAGCTGTCATAGGAAGGATTCAAAGACAAGAATAGTAAATAGAAACACCTCACTCGCGGTTGCTGTACATGGTCATTCCAAAAGCTAACTGCTGATTCCTTTGCCTTGTGAATCTATTTGTCAATAATGTCAGAGCTTCCTACAAAACTGCTATGCCTAAGAAGCCACAATGAATTAACATGCAGAGATAACTTAAGATTACTTCGACCCCTTCTTCTACTGGACACCAATTTGAACTGTGACGAATTCAACAAACAGCCACAACCCTTTGCTAATACACATGTTATTGTGTAACTGCAATAACTGATCAAGATTTTCATCATACTAATCTATCTTGTTTTCCTACATCAACTTTCAATTTTCTACAATCAGTAACTAGAAAATGTGAGGAACAAAAATAGCCCAGACACTAGTTTAACCAATAAGTATGTCATTTACTGACATCTAAGTTGAGACAATGTAACAATACACGACTTTCTTTCTTTCACCTAACGCATTACGCTGAAGTGGCCAATTGATGCTTCCAATTCCAAAAAATAGTTCATTTATAGCAACCAATTAAGAGGATAATAATTTCTCAGGGTTCTTAACTAATTCATCTCCAGCTTTGTCAACCTCTGCATATTGTCACGGACTTGGTCGTAGCTCCAACATACCATGCGGCCTAATAACTTTCAACACCCAAGTTGCTAGTCAACCTGACTTTATTGCTTAATACTTAGCAGAACTTGTGGAAGACTAAGCAAAATACAAGGAAGAAACTTGAATATCTGGGGGGAACAAAGAAAATGCTTTGTATTAATGAGAAAGCTCTTTACAAGACTCACTTGAACTCTCAATATCTGGATACCTAAAATGAATGCTAAGAAGGGGTATATACACAACTCAATCCCCTAAACTAGCCGGTTCTAGCCGTTGGTACTGTTCACTAGTTGTTGGGCACTGTACAGTAGCCGTTGGGACTGCCTACTAGCCGTTGGGGTTGTCTACTAGCCGTTGCTACCCACTAGTTGTTGGTTGACTCACCACATCCTCCCTGCTAAATCTGGCGACGTCCTTGGGGCATCCTCCTTGTATGCCTGGATGAGATCTTGGTAGTCCCATAGCTTGAGTTCGTGTTCCCAGCTGGCTTTATTGTCAAGAGATCCTTTCCACTTGACAAAGTACTCAGTGTAGCTGGGATGAACCCCTCATCTGGGAATTACTCGGTGCACAAAAATCTCCTCCGCGTCTCGCTCCGGCACCATAGTGATGGCAATAGGTGTTCTTTTTGACTCTCCCCGGCTTGGATCATCCTTGTCCTAATGGTACAGCTTTAGTAGACTCACATGGAATACATGATGTATTTCTAATTGCGATGGTAGGATCAAGCGGTAGGCTAGCTTTCCAATTTGTTTCTCCACGGGAAATGGCCCCTCATAACACCTTACTAGCCCCTTGTGCACCTTGGCCAATCTTCTGCTTTGATGAGTAAGGAGCTTGGCCATGACTAAGTCGCCTTCCTCGAACTCCAAGTGTTGCCTCTTAGCATCGGCCCATTTTTTCATTTTCTGCGTGGCCTTTGCTAAGTATGTCTTTGCCAAGTCTGCCTTTTTATGCCAGCCTTTGGCAAATTTGTAGGCTGAAGGGTTTGGACCTTTATAACCAATGGACATAGTTTGTGGTGTCATTGGTTGCTGTCCCATTGCTAGCTTGAATGGACTCACTCTAGTCAACTCACTTTTCTCCAGATTGTAAGAAAACTGGGCAATGTCCAGAAGTTTAGCCCAATCTTTCTGGTTCGCACTAACATAATGCCGCAAGTATAGCTCCAACAAAGTGTTCACCCTTTTCGTCTGGCTATCTGTTTATGGGTGAAAGATTATTGAAAAGTTGAGGTCGTACCCCAGGATTTTGAAGAGCTCCATCCAGAATTTATTGAAAAGTTGAGGTCGGACCCCAGGATTTTGAAGAGCTCCATCCAGAATCTCCTTGTGAAACGGGTGTCCCTATCACTGATGATGGTCTTTGGTATGCCCCAATATTTCACCACATGTTCAAAGAATAATTTGGCAGCATCTTCAGTAGTGAACTTGGTCGAAACTAGTATGAATACTCTGTACTTGCTGAATCTGTCCATGATGACCATAATGTTGTTGCACCCCTCCGATTTTTGTAGGCTTATGATGAAGTCCATGGTAATACTTTCCCATGGTCTCTCCGCAATGGGTAATAGCTCCAATAGACCAACTGCGGAATGCTGTTCCACCTTGTCTTGATGGCACACAAGACAAGTTTTTACGTAGAGCTCAACATCATCCCTCATTTGGGGCCAATAATAAGCTCATTCGACGAGTGTCATAGTCCTCCGTATTCTGGGGTGACATGCCCACCTTGAGTCATGGCACTCCTTGATGATTTCCTTCCTTAAGCCTCTCCATTTTGGCACATATACCTAGTTTCCCTTGGTGATGAGCACCACATCCTCAAGCCAGAACTAGCGTGTCTTACCCTGCCTTTCCAAGCCCAACAAATTCTTGGCTTGCGGGTCTTGCTCTACCCTTCCTTTATACGATCAACCAGAGGGAAACTTGGGCTAGTGATGGTGGCAAGTTCGGCCTTTCTACTCAATGTGTTGGCCACAACGTTCCCTTTGCCAGGCTTGTACTCCATCACGAAGTCGAACTCGGATAAGAAGGCCTGCCACCTGACTTGTTTAGGTGTCAGCATCTTTTGTTTAAGGAAGTAATTTGTGGCAACATTATTGGTTTTTACCATGAACTTGCTGCCCAATAGATAATGTCTCCATGTTCTGAGGCAATGTACTACAGCAGTCATCTCCTTCTCTTGGATGGTGTAGCGCTTCTCTGCCTCATTAAGCTTACGGCTCTCGTAAGCTACTGGATGACCCACTTGCATTAGGACTCTGCCAAGGCAAAATCTAAGGAATCCGTCTGCACTTCATAACGTTTGGTGTGGTTAGGCAAGACCAACACCAACTCCTGGATCACGGCTTCCTTCAGCTTCTCGAACGCTGCTTGGCTCTTCTCGTTCTAATCCCAAGTCTAGTTTTTCTTTAACATATCTGTGAGAGGAGCGACTATAACAGAATAGCCCATGATGAACTTTCGATAGTAGTTGGCCAATCCAAGGAAAGATCGAAGTTCGGGAACCTTTCTTGGTGGCTCCCATTCTTGTATGGCCCTGACCTTGGACTCGTCCATTCGTAGCTTGCCTTTCCTGACGACATGTCCCAAGAAGGAGACTTCCTATTAAGTAAATGCACATTTCTCCTTCTTGACAAATAGCTCATTCTCTCTAAGTACTTGGATGACTTATCGGAGATAATTTACCTGATCCTCCAAAGTGTTGTTATATATAACAATGTCATCCAAGTACACCACCACAAACCTGTCCAGGAACGGCTGTAGGACACGATTTATAAGGGTGCAAAATGTGGCTGGCGCATTTGTGAGTCCAAAGGGCATTACCAGAAATTCATATGAATTGTACCTGGTGACACAGGTAGTCTTTGGTTCATCTCCCTCGGATATCCTTACTTGATAGTACCTGGTCTGCAGATCTAGCTTGGTGAACCACTGAGCTTGCCCAAGTTGATTAAAGAGATCGGCAATGAGTGGGATTGGATACTTTTTCTTAACCGTGATCTTGTTGAGCGCCCGATAGTCGACGCACAACTGGAGTGATCTATCATACTTCTTTTGGAACAGAACCGGGGCTCCATAGGGTGCCTTTGATGGGCGAATATAAACCATGTCCATTAATTCCTTTAGTTGTCTCCATAATTCCTCAAGCTCCTAGGACGCCATGCGGTATGGCACTGCTGCAGGTGGTGTTGCTCCAGGTACCAGCTCTATCTTGTGGTCCACCTCCCTTTTTGGTGGCAACCTCTTTGGCAACTCGGGTGGTATCACGTCTTTGAACTCCTCTAAGACGTACTTGACTCCTTGTGGAAGATTTTTGGCTGGCAAAATGACTGCTTCCTCCTTCAAGGCTACGAGGTAGGTTAGTTGCTCCTTTTTAACCCCTTTTGCGAGTTGCATTGCTGAAATCTACTTCTCTTGGAGTCGGGTTTCCTGCTCTAGTGGGACTAGATAGATGTTACCTTCCTCCAGGATGAAAGTGAGTTTGCAAAGGGAATTGGGACGGCCTTGACCTGGTCCATGAACTCAATACCCAGGACAAGTGGATAATTATCCATGGTCACAATCAAAAATTTGATGTGGCTGTTCCAGTTTCCTTAGCTAACCTTTACATTTCTGGCAACTCCAAAGGTCTCTATTGGTGCAGTATTGACTCCCTTAAGCCAACCGCCTCCTCTTTCATAGTGAATGCCCATCCTTCTGGCCTTCTAAAAGGTGAGAAAGTTGTTGTCAGCCCCCGTGTCAACTAGTGCCTTCACGGTGTGTCCTCTAATCTTGGCTTCAGCAAACAGCCTCCCCTTCTTTTCATCCTTGGGCATTTCCATCTTTGCCTGGATTGCGCTAAAGAGTTGTAGGGCTCCTATCTTCCTATCTTCCTGCTCACGCTCCTCGATAAAGGCTGAGAGTTTGCTTTTCTTGGGGCATTCTCTCATGCTGTGTGGACCATCACAAAAGAATAAGCTAAACGGGCGTCTTAGTTTAGACTTGTACTCCCTAGACTCCTTGGCCTTCTCTACTGCTTCCTTGCCTCGATGTGGGTCTCCCTCACTTTTCCCTTTGCCGCCTTTGTCCTTCGGTTTAGGTTTCTCCATTTTCCTAAACTTAATAAGGGACTCGACAATGGAAATAGCTGTGGTCAGGTCTTGAGCCCCTCATCTCTGGATCTCAAGTCTAGCCCAATGTTGTAACCCATCCTTGAAGTCAAAGAAAGCTTCCTTATCAGGATAGTCTGGGATCTTAAGAAGTACCTCAGTAAATTCCTTGATGTACTCCCGGATGCTTCCTTTGTGTTGTAGTCGCCTCAACTTGCCATGAGCCTCCTCTTCCACATTGCTAGGATAGAATTGCTTTTTGAGTTCTGCCCTGAATTCTGCCCAGGTGTTGATTGAGCAAGTGCCTTTCTCTATATCTCCCTGTCTCCTCCTCCACAACACTATCGCAGTGTCCTCGAGGTAGATACTGGCCATATCCACCTTTAGAGCTTCGTTGGTCATGGCGAGTGCCCTAAAGTATTGCTCCATGCTCTAGATAAACTTGTCAAGTTCCTTCGCATTCCTTGACCCTTTATAAGACTTGGGTCATGGAATATCCAACTTAGAAGGTGCAGTCCGTACCTCTGATGTACTTGGAGTCCCCTGGGCAAGAGCCCTCTTGCACAAGCTAAGCTCCTCATCTGTGCTTTCTAGCTTGCACAAAAGCCTCCCCAGCTCTTCACGCATTGAAGAAATCTCTGCCTTGTGTGTCTCTTCCATAGCCTTTATACTATCGAGACATTGTGCCAGGACTTGGCTCATGGCGGACTGCATATCCTCCCGCAATCCGTCTAGGCCTTGATCGGCCTCCTCGAACCTCTCCTGTCCGTCGGCTATGGCTAACTCCACCTTGGCTAGCCGTGTCTCAAACTCAGCCATGGCATCCCTGGATCGAGACCTCTGGCCCTTGGATTTCCCAACTTGGGTGATCTCACTTACGCCTTTTATTGCTTCTGATGTTCCTATGTTCTTCGAACCTTGTGCTCTGATACCAACTGTCACGGACTTAGTCGTAGCTCTAACGTACCGTGTGGCCTAACAACTTTCAACACCCAAGTTGCTAGTCAGCCTGACTCTATTTCCTAATGCTTAGTAGAACTTGCGAAAGACTAAGCAAAAGACAAGGAAGACACTTGAATATATGGGGGGAACAAAGAAAATGCTTTGTATTAATAAGAAAGCTCTTTACAAGACTCACATGAACTCTCAATATCTGGATGCCTAAAATGAATGCTAAGGAGGGGTATATATGTAACTCAATCCCCTAAACTAGCTGTTTCTAGCCATTGGTACTATTCACTAGCCGTTGGGCACTGTACAGTAGCCGTTGGGACTGCCTACTAGCCATTGGGGCTGCCTACTAGCCGTTGTTGCCCACTAGCCATTGCTGCCTATTGGTCGACTCATCACAATATATATAGGTATCGAATATATGAATTGAAAGCTCATGTCACAGAGGCCACAATATTGAAAATTACTCTAATGATCAAGTCATGTAATATTGGTTCTTTGGTTGTTTACTAGGAAAGTGAAAAAAATGTTTTCCTTGTTTGATTTAAGACAAGAAAACCAAGGAAAGCAGAGAGACATAATTCCATTTTTGGTAAAAGTATAAGTTTAGATCTACTATTTGTTGAAACTTTAAAAAAATTTACACAGATAAACAATTCGTATACTAGTAGAGGCACTTTAGTCTCCTAACAATTTCACCATGTTTTGATGATTGACTCCCAAAAGAATAATCACTTCATTGATGAACAATTCTATTTAGCTCACATCCATTGTTCTCGACTTTTTGATTGCAATACACATTTACACCTTTGTAAACCATACCATAACCACCTCGGCCTAGGAACGATCATCAGCATAGTTGTTGGTGGATTTCTCGATTTCTGCTACCAAAAGACTTTAGCTGCATACCCCATACCACCCTCATTCGATCGGAGTTTCTGTGTGAGCATCAAACCTTCATTATTCTGAAAAAAACTTTTCCAAGTGGTACTTATTTAAGCCAAAAACCCAAAGCACAAACCTGCAAAGAATATATTTCATTCTCTATCAAAAACATTCTATACAAGTCATTTTAATCTCGTTTGAGCGTAATAGCTCGGAAATCACATAAGAAAAGTAAGCCGCACTAGGTAAGTCCGGTGTGACAAAGTTGACTGAGAAAGGATACAGGGGATTTTGAATTTGTGGCCCCTCATTTAGGAGATCACCTATGCGTGGAAAGCTTTACATGGTATTAAGAAGAATTTTGGGATTGAAAAAGAACTATTTATTACATGTTACACTTTGAATCAAAAGAGATATTTCAAAGGTAGACAAGTCAATTAACCAAAGAATTTAGATATTTGGCTAATGGAAAATGTTTTGACTATTTAAAGAGATGAAAGGTCTAGTAAAGAAGATGAAATAGGTCATCAACATTTCCTTTTCAATCAAACTCAGTCAAATTTGAAGATGTTTAGTATACATGGTTGAACCATTGTTATAATAGATCTATAAACATTTACATGGCAAATGAGTAATAGTAGTTAAATGCTTTAGATGCATTTCAATGACTTGTATATTTATCTACAAAAAGTCACAATCGTTGGCAATCAGAGACCATCACACACGCGCGCATATATTTGACTACAAAAAGTGACAACTTACATCTGTTGGAGAGCCATTTGTTTTAATCATCACAGTTTTTGCCTATTGATGTGTATGTTGGGAATTTGAGCAATATTTGGCCAATATACTCCTTGTCAAATTCTAGTTATGGTGTGAGAAATGGGCATTTGCAAATATCTAATTTAGAGAGGGAAGAAGGCATCCCTTTTACCAGAAAAGATTGAAGATTAGGGCATTTATAGATAGTCCACTAATAGAGGAAGGAGGGCAGTGCTGACTCAGAAAGGGATTGAAGATTAGGCCAATTCCAGATGGCCAGATAAAAAGAGAAGAGGGAAGTGCTGATTTAGAAAGGTAATAGAGATTAGGGCAATTAATGATAGACAACCCAGAGAGGGAGGAGGGAAGTTGTGGCAAATACCCAGTGAATTTAGGGAAATCTTCAATGTGTAGACTTTGAAGCGAAGTGAGGTGACAAAGAACTAGGTCAGAAAGAGAAGAGGGAAATGACCGAATAAATAGAAATTTAAAAGAATTGAAGCTTTTGAGAAGTTGGCTGCTTAGTGTTTTCAGATTGGATACCTCGAGGCTGAGAATAGAGCAAGGCAACTCCCAACCAAGAATTTCTTCATCACTCTCATCATGTTTTGTTGGATGCATTTTAATATTAATTCATTTTAATATTTTATAAAAATGCTTCATTTGCTATGTTGTTGGTCCTTGTGCCTATAGTATTGTCTTTACTGGACTTTATTAGCTATCACCTTGTGGCCGTTTGGACAGCTTCTGCAACACTCCAATTTGGAGTTACTATATGCATGTAATTTACTCTTTTAACAGTTTCTCATTTGCACATTGGGAAGCATTTGTTGCCCCACTCTTCATTTTCCTCTTTATTCCTTCATTATACCTTGTAACCTATGTAACTTATAGATAATTTATCTTCTCTATTAACTACCCTATTATCTAGCTATTAATTGCATGAAGTTTTCCACAACTATAAATAGTGGTAGTCTTCATTTGTTTTACACACAACATACGAGAAGAATATAGAGTGCATAAAGTTTATCAAAAAAGAGAGTTTTTATTAGTTGAAGGGAGGTGTTATTCTTGTGGAGCTTGAGACTCAACTCTTGTCCAAAGTTTGTTAAGTTACACTTTTGTGAAATGCTGTTGTATCCTGGAGGGGACAAATTAAGGAGAATACTGTTGGACCGGTGAATATGTTTTGCTACAGTAGGCTTGAATCTCCTTAAAGAGAGCAAGATATCTTCGCCTCAACCTCAATGAGTTTTTATTCAATTTTGTCATTTTATTTTTCAACTGCAATTTATTGTATTTGTGGCATATTACACCAATAATTTTAAGGAGATTCATGTTTTTGTTACAGTTTAAAAAAGGCAGATATCAAGATAGGAGATTTCAATATCATTCTGCTTCAGTGTTACTCTCTTCAAGAGATGAAAGAAAAGAGATGTACGGGTAAAGTATAATTTTTACTTGCTCAATTCAAGTGGAGAAAAGGTAAAGGAGGAAAAAAAACTTTTTTACCTAATAATTTTATGAACAAAATGATATTTCTTTTTATGAACATAAAGAGATATTTAAATTTTAAAAATAGTGAGGGTTCATGAAATGGAAAAAAATCATTGCAAAATTGTGATTTTTGCATCTTTGAGAAATGCTCTAAAAAGAGTATTATAGGTGCATATATTTATTTTGAAATAAATCACATGTTATTTTTTGCATATGATTTGGTAAGTTTTAGCTCTAATATTTATCAAAGAAAGGAAAAAATGTTGAATAGCCATATTGATATGAAATATTTGGGTGAGAAGATTTCATTCTTGGAATGAAAAATATCATAAAACATGTGATGAAAATTTTCTTATCAAGTCATACTATGTTGAGAAAATTGTGAAAGACAACTTTGTTGGTTGTATGAGTCTTGCAACTCCTTTGATTCAATTGTATTAAAATGATGTGACAAAGAAAGAAATGAGTTTGCTAGCTTAAAAGATGGGATTTGTGACTAACAACATCACTTGATGTTGTGTTTGCAGTAAAAGTACTTGGCAGGTACAAGCAAACCTGATGAGAAAAGTTTGGTGCAATTTATTGAAAATGACAAAAGTAAATTATAATTTATTAACTCTAACATGGAAGTTGAAGTAAAAAACTTTTTAGCTTCAACTAGTGAAAATGTTGAAAGTAGTGCCTCAAAAGCTAGAGATTAGTTGTATCACAAAATACAACTTAAAAGTAGGATTAAGTTGAATAAAACAGTTGTAATGTTGTGCAGAATCTGATTAGGTTGTTCCTATTTTTTAGGCTTTAGTTATTAGAGATAACCATAGCTTATGTTACTCCTTCTCTTTAGCTTTTCCAATTTATTTTTCATGTATTTATATGACAGTCATTATTCTGATAATGCAGAAAACTTAAATCTGGTATCTGAGATTTTTCTTTGTTCTTCATATCTGATTGCCTTTTCTCTCCACC
>DF361342.1:44265-55750 GCA_000787875.1 Solanum virginianum | reverse complement strand
GGTTTTAGGTGGCAAAAATGATCATGACTTAGGGAAGAGAAGGAATAGGTTAGGGTGCCTGATTCATTTATCAATCACTATGTTAGACACAAAACAATTATTACCTGATTAATTTCAGCTTTCTCTCAGCCTCTGCACCTAAGCTAGTAACTTGCATACTGTAATACACATCAATGTAGACTTAGTCCATTTTTCTGGATTTTGGGATACACCACATGTGAGAATTAAAATGAGAACACATTTTAGAGATTAGTACAAAAACTAGATTTTCTAGCCAATCATTGAGGGGAGTTTATGCAATCTTAATCATCCCCAAGTCTAATCTGATTTTTTCAAAGTGTTCTCTACTTAGTGCTTTAGTAAAGATGTCAGTAATTTGATTATCTGTAGGACAAAACATTATTAAAACAAGACCTTTTTCTATATTATCATGGAGAAAATGGTGATTTATGTCAATATGTTTGGTTTTTTTATGCTGAATAGGATTCTTTGCAATAATAGTAGCACTGGTGTTATAACACAAAATAAGAATACAACCAACATCCATACCAAAATTCAGCAATTATTGCTTAATCTAAAGTAACTGAGCACAACATGATCCACCTGCTACATACTCAGCCTTAGCAATTGACAAGGCTACAAAATTCTGTTTCTTAGTGAACTAGGAAATCAAACATGTTCTAAGATAGTGAGCCATACCTGAAGTACTTTTTATGTCCATTAAATAACTAGCATAGTCAGCAGTATACCCTTCAACGTTGAAATTACTACCTTTAGAGTAACATAATCCCAATTTTGAAGATCCCTTAAGATACTTGAAGATCCTCTTTAGTTCCCCCATCATGCTCATATCAAATTCTTCATTCACCTGTTTGACAAATTCTTGAGTTTGTTTAACTTCTACAGATTCTAATTGGGCATATCCCAAATCAGCAGACTGAGTTTCAAAACCTATAGTTCCCCCTAACTGTGAGCTCTCCGGTTGTCCTGTAGATGAACCAGGTACAATTGATTGTTTCTCTGTAGTGTGCACCATCTCATAGTCATCCTGGTTCTTTGGTTTGAAAGATGATCTTACTTCTTTCCTCCTTACACATGCACTGCATACTCTGTTGTCTTTGAACCTAGTTTTAAGCAACCCTATAACCATGTCCTTTGACACCAGAGTATTTAATTTCTTCCAATTTTTTCAACTCCAACAACAGTACCCTTTCTTCCATCTCTGAAGGAAACTTTTTCCCTCTTTCATTTGTGCAAGTGAAAGAAACTTGAGTTTGTCTCCAATCATATGCCTTGAACAAGCACTATCCATGTACAATGATTGCTTTCTTTCACTGTAGCCTACAAAATGAATCACGGGTTAGTTTTAGGAACCCAGACTAGCTTGGGTCCTTTCTTGTTGTAAAAAGGATGAATGATATCTCTTCTTGCCCAAGTCGGTAACATGTTTCTTGACCTGTTTCTTTTATCATTCTTAGGCTACCTTTTGTACACACGTCTAGTGTTCCTGTTCCTGACATTATTTGCAATTGGACACTCAGTAGTAGGATGTGCAATTTTACTACAGAGGTAGCACAGATTAGTAGTGGTGACATTTTTCTGATAGAATCCTATTTCAGTTTTCTTATTGTGACTTCTATTTCCTAGATGATTCATAATTCTTGATGACTGAGTCCACCTATTTACCCTTTCTAAATCCAATTTTAGAGTGGAAATTTTCTGAGTCAGTTTTCTGACCTTTTCTTTCTCTGTAAAGAACTCAATTTTGTGTTCTTTCAATTTAGCTTCAACCTTTTGTTGTTTATCATTCATTTTACTCTTACCCTTTTCAAGAACTATTAAGTTTATTATCTCAGATTTTAAGTTTAGCACAATGGTATCAAGATTTTTAACCTGTTTCTTCAACTTGTGATTCTCTTCATTAGCTTCTTTCAGACAAATTTTGACCTCAAAACTTTTAAATTTTTGATTTGAAAAATCTTTGATTAGTTGTTCTTTTTCATTAGCTATTTCTTGAAAATTATTTTATCAACCTATTCATTAGCAAAATTATCTTTCTTTTTTTTAAAGAAAAAAGGTGTAACTTCTCTTTTAGTTCAAGAATACTTACCTTAGACTTGTCATCCTCCTCAAGATTTGAATCCTCAGCAGCCATGAAAGCAGTTTTGTCTGTATTTTTAGTATTTGACTCTTCCATTCCAGATCCCTGGGCAGCCATTATGTTATACTTCTCTTTCTCCTTTTGCTTAGCAGCTTTTTCTTTTATTTCTTTCTTAGTTCTTTTCTTTTTCCACTCAATTTTTTATTGTGGATATTGTTTGATATGATGATTTATTTTTCCACACTTGTAGCAACCTGATTGATACTTGTCATCTGACAAAAGTAGCCTTCAGTCCACAGACTAAAATGTTTTTGGCGTTAGCATTTTTCCTCATAGCCATAAGATCGTCAGCAGTAAACTCCCTTCTTTCTTTAGGAACTTGTTTACCTTCCACAGTTTTCATGGGAATGGTAGACCCAATGGTGATCCTATCCCAGAGCTCGTAATCTTCTCATTGCATGAAGTCTTCCATTATAGCCTTCCACCAACCAAAGCGAGTTCCATTAAAGAGTGGTGGTCTTACGGATGACTATCCTTCTCCATATCCAAAAGATGGTGCAGTATTCATTTTAATCAATTCTTAAGTATTAGCCTTTAATAAGAACACCTGCTCTGATACCACTTGTTAGATTTGCACAACCTATAAGCTCTTTTAATAGTATGAATAAAACATGGAATTAAAAAACTTATTTATTGCTCTCTATTAGATTTGCACAACCTATGGATTTGCCTAATCGAAGAACCAAGTTTGCAGACGTGTTTCCAAAACGTAAAAACAGATGAGAACACAGAATTTTTATGTGGAAACACCTGGCTCACAAAAGGTGAAAAACCACGACTTGTATCTCTACAGGTATTTTTCCCAACTTCACTAAAAGAACGTGAGCCTCAACAAAAAAGGATTACAAGTTCTTAGTGTTCTACGAAACAATGAACTTCAACTAATCCTAACAACACACACAAACCTTCCAAGGTTTATGTCCCCCTGGCCTTCGAGTTGCCCTCAACTTGAAGACCTTTGCTAACTTCAGTTTATAGATTACTGAATTTTGGAATAATCAGGAATCAATGAAAAAGAAAGAACTTCCTAGACTCAACTTAACGAAAAAACAAATTTGACAAGTGTTTCTTCAATGATCAAGACTCTAATTCTCACAACTGTTTTTGCTTTTTGTCTCGATGATTTCTTCTCTGCTTTTTCTGCCATTTTATCATGCATGCTGAAAAGGTCTTCTCCAGTTCAAACTCATCAGTTCCCGCTTCAAGCTTCAGTAGAGTTCTTCTTCGCTTAGAACTCCTTCTTCACCCTAACTTCTTTTTGTAGTAGAGTTCTTCACTTATTAGAACTTCCTTTCAGCTCATTTATTAGAACTCATTTTTAGCACCAACTCTTTTCTATAGATGTGATTGTTGAACCATCTTCCTACTCTAGTATTGTGATCTTATCTCCAGAAGCTTTATCCACTCCGCATCTTGTGGTATCATGTTGCGTCCTCTCTGAGACAGTGCAATGAAGGACCTAACAGATCAATATGTTTCATTGTCCTTTGTCCATCATCAAAACTCTATTCAAATCAACACATACCTTGCTAGGGTTTGCATGCGACACAACGAACAGTATCACCTATATTAAATGCTTATAGAGTTATATGTTATTGGGACCACAACCCTGGTATTTTATCAAACTATCTAACCCCTAGTTTGAGGTTGCATTTGTAATTGTAATTAGGATCTTCCTTAGTTCAAAACCCCCTATTTCTTACTTTCTGGTATTGTTTGTTTTCTTAAAATAGAACCAACGACTAAAATAGGATAGCTAGTAGAGTGTTTCAACTTATTCCCCATGGGATCGACCCCGACTCTTAGTTGGGTAAATAGATTGCTAACAATCATCCATATTTCTATAAAGAAGTATGTTTGAACGTTATCAATAGGACCCACATAACTTTTTAGGAGTACTCTTTCTATTCCAAAACTATTGAGTTATTGGAATATTTTTATTGTTCAAAATAATTGAATTGTTCACTATTTAAGATAGATATTTAAAAAAATTCAATTTTATCCTTCATTGAATAATATTTCATTGACTTAATAATTAATGATCATTACTAATATTGTTTGGAGTTTGAAAATTTGTGTCTTATTTCGATAATTTCATTATTTTAGAATGGAGAAAACTAAAGATAAGAGAGACAATAATATAATGTAGAATAAAAAGAGTAGGACTCATATTTTTTAACTCAAAAAATAAACTCACACATCAAGTCATATTTGTACTCTCCCATCATAAACCTTTTTTGCATTGGAGTAATTAGAGGCGTGAGTTACAAGGAGTAATTAAGATACTCATATGTTTGGTTTTGTCTGCTTGTGACCAATAGTCAAGATGTGTCAACTTTGAATGGGCAGCCTTCCGTTGCGTATTTCTTTTGATTGTGTCTGGTGAGGGGGTGGAGGTGTTGCAGTAATTTTTTGTCTATCTTTATTTATATACTATATTATTTTAGGATATTAAATAATATTTGTTCAATTTATAAAATTAAAAAATTATTTTATATTTTTTTATTTCAAAATGAATAAGTTATTGGAGGATTTTTGAGTTTTTAAACTAATTGAATTGTTAGGGAATTTTGCCCTTCATTTTTTTCTTGAATTTTTTATTAAAAATAAATAATTTATTAAATGAATATTTGGAGTTTGAAAAGAGTAAAAATGAAAAAAATAGGATTAAATTTTATCTTTGTTTTTTTTCTTAATATGTGTGATATAGTCCAACAATTTATTCATTTTAAAATAGAGAAAATACTTAGTTTTTGAATTACCCTTTATCATTAATTATAGTCAATTTCCTATTACATGATATTATATTATATTTAAAGGTTGATTTGATAAAATTATCTTTATCATTTATAATTTTTAATTTCTATGTTAAATCAGTAGGAGATAAGTTATTTTCCTTTTGTCTTGGAGTGGGTTCGGGGTGTGTATAATAATTAGAAATATTAAATGGTGAGCATGCAAAAGCCCAACAAACATTCCTCTCCTTTTACCTATAAACAGTCTAAACAAACACAAGCAAGCAGCACAATTGTTTTGATATTTGGGAAAACATTACTCAAGTCTGCAATTCCAAAAACGAGTAAGTGAAGTGATTAATCAAAAATTTCGAGTTTGAAATTTGAGTGTTAAAAAAATATTGTTGTAAGTGTTATTTTTAAATAAATTTTATAGTGTGTGATTTGAATTCAATTGAAAATTTAACATAAATATCGAACTTCACATAAATTCTTTTTAAAAAAAAAAACATAATTTCTTACTATAATTGATTAGTTTGTAAGATATTAAATTTAGAAGGCATCATGGGTTGTATAGGATCATGCGCAAAGGACGCGCACGCCTACTGACTCAAACCCACCTCATCTTTCTTCCTACCCATTAACCTCAAAATTTGTTTCAAATATATTGGGACAAGAAATCCAAATTTAAAATTATATATTAATGAATTTATTTAGATAAATATAGAATTAGAATCTAAGGTTGTTCGAACATGTACCTCTTCACCTTGAGTGTTTATTAAATATGGTCAGCATATAGAAATGTGTGCATGTGATGGACGTATTCAAAATGACTTTAATTTCTTGTTACAGTCAAAGAAACTTGGTTAATTAAGCAGCGCATGTCCAAATTCAGCCAATGATTTTCATATAATGTGGCTAGTTGGCTAAGGCATGAGCTACTATTTGGTCCACATTCTATGTTTTTCACTAGGGTTATGATTATGATTTCCTTAGTGTTACACGCATGCCACCCTTGTTTTTCTTTCATGTTTTATCATTTTCATAACAAATTTATTTCCAATCAATAACACCTTCGTAATAATAACATATTCAATGCAATTATATAAATAATATTTTTAAAATTTTATATTAGTAGATTACTTTTTTTTTACATGACTATTAAGAAATCATAAATAAAATGATAATTTTATCAATTCATCTCTTTAGAACTTTTTTGGAACTTTACAAAAAGAGTATGAATACTTTTAAAAAGATTTAATAAGGGAAAAAAATTAACTAATGTTTTCTTGATTTAGTAAGATGATCAGCTAATATGGAATCATTATTTTTAATATACTGACCAACTAATAGGGGACAGAGGGAGTAATCACTTCATTTCATTATTTTAGTTGTCATAATTTCTTTTTGAGCATCGAATAATATAAATTTTGACTAATATTTTTTAAGATGTACTTTTCATCATATATATATATTTATATTACTTTTTGTATAGTTTTTTAATATCAAAGTTTTATTTTAAAATATTAAATTAATATAATTTTATTTAACTTTAAATATTAGTCAAATTAACTCTCGAAAAGCGCAACAAAATACCTAAAAATAACATGTCACGCCCAGAATCCCATTAAGATGGACTGACACTCATTGCCGACAAGGCTCGGCATGCACTATCTACGAACATTAGGAGGTACTTCCATACTACACATGATTCCAAGAAAGTGGACAGTAATAACCAGCCAAAAGGAAATACTTATGAGGCTGTTGGAGCCACAATGTCTAAAATACGATATATGACTACAGTTTACTTTACATAGTCTACAAAGCCTCTAGATGAGAAATACTATCTGATAAGGGTCGTATAGGCCACGCCTCATAGTTAGCTACTATAAAATACAAAAATATATGCTTGAGACACAAAAAAACCCAGAAGCAACCTAGAGCTTATTAATAGAAGATGAATATCTTATACTCTTACTGGGGAGATCTACTAGCTCCTGTACTTGCAGCATGAAATGCAGGTCCGACAGGGGGGCATCAGTACGAGATAATGTACTGAATATGTAACGCAAAAAGTACTATATGTGAAATAAGAACTCAAATGAAATCATGCATCGGTGTGAGAATAAAAGACAACCTTTAGTCATATTGGAGAAATCGTATACTTTAACTCCTTTTCATTGTTTTACCTTTCTTTACTTTACAATCTGTGCAGAGTATATAATACAAATGATCAACTGATCAATAGTAAATCTATGTCGGGATCAACCAATGATAAGCTTTTCTTTCACCCCTGGAATACCCCCTGTATTACTGGGATTGACTCAAACTAGGTGATTCTTCCACCCCTAGAATACTACCCATCAATAAGCAGTTTCACTTTATTTATCATTTACATTTTAGATGATTCTTTTGGTGGTCATAACATTTTAGATTGCAGGACTATATATATAAAAAGTGACATGTAAATAATTATGTAATACAATACCACAATAAAAAGAGTGGGGTGCACAATTAATGAGGTATGTAGGGGATGAAATAACACATGGACTTTATTTAGCTAATTACAAGAGAACTCATGTATCTTGGCATCTAAAGTATATATGTAGATTTGACAAATGATAATAATTATATATTGGAACATATGTACATGTTAAAGAAAGGAGACATGATTATTAGTTATGCCGAAGTTTATAAGTGCCTCTATTTGCCAAGAAAAAATCTAGACATGCCAAATAATAGAAAATCAAGTAGTCTTACCTAACTTGTTGTACAACCTTGTTATTACCTCGAAGTAACCTCTTTTCTTCCCAAATGTTTAACTACAACAGAGTGGGTGGTAAAACAAGTATTAGTAGCTAATAACACGTGTTTACAATCCACTCAACCCAAAATAACACCCAGGCAGCAAGTTCATAATTACCAATCTAAGAGTGTCCTTTTAAACTTATTTGAACCTCTAATTGCATTTGTGTAATATAAATTTTGTATACATAGTGTACCTCAGCTTCTTTGTAATTCCATAATACGCTTACAATAGTTCACAAAGTATAACACATAACAACTCCACACAACACATAATTAAGTAGTGTAACATTACACCTTTTTACCTATATTCCAACACTAACAATCCACACCCTTTTGCAACATTAACAAAAATATTTACGACACATTTATACATCGAAACAGTCCCAAAACAATCCAATATATATAGAGGACGTGAGACCGTAGTTTCCAATCATCCTTCCACAAGTTTTTATCAAACTTATGCTTAAAATACCGTACTTAACCTTATGTCAAAGTAGAATAATGATGTGACAATAACATACTTCATTTCTTATAACCTGTTCTTTTTAACTCAACTTCTTTAAGAACTTCAACTTCTCTTCACACTTTAAAACAAATATAAAGCCAAAAGTCTCTTAACAATCAAGAGAAATGAGCAGAACCATGGGAGAATATTCTTCCCTATACTTTCATTTAAGAATAAGTAACATGTTTCCCTTGTCTTTCATGATAAAATTAAGCTAAATCTATAGGTATTTCACTTACCTTAGCCTGTAACAAGGAGAGTCTCCTTAAAAACTCTAAAGGAATTCTAAGGATCCTTAACCCTTGAGAGAGAAGAGAAAGCTGGAGTTTTATCTGATTTTTAGTGTGTTAAAATGAATAAAATGTCCAGCAATATTTGTCTTTTATGAGCTCTTTTTGGCACTTAAAATAATCTCCTAAAACCTCCTATTTTTGCTTCATTCTCAGCCACTAAATCGACAAGTAGGTGATGCAACCATTTATTTATGTCAAGCTGCTTAGAAGGTCAAAGTCGGTAATACACCTACTCGCTTTATCTTTTGTTGGACTAACTACTTAGGCCTTGGCAGATTTGGAGGATGGGCTTCCTTTTTCCATTTTCCTTTCTTCTACTTAGTTTGGGCCTTAAATGAGTCCATTAACAAAAGCTTAGATCTGATCCATTAGCTTTGGACACTTTAACTAGATCCATATAGCTCAAGTAAATGATGAGCCTAGTAGCTTAATTAAGATGAGTAAGGAGCCCACATATCTTATTTTATTTTCTTAAATCTCCCTCCCTCTTGGTGTAACTAAATACTTTACTTTAATCTTTAAGCTCAAATAAAACCTTACTATCTCGAGGTTAATTACTTCCATTGAGTTTGACTTGGAACGTGTCAAGGTGTCACAAGACCTTTTATCAAGTTCAAATTATCACTACTCAAATATGGAACTTGGTTTGTCATCTATACACTAAGGATATGTAAAGAGTCATGTGAATAGAGCTAGAATATGCATAATATGGAGTGTTACATCATCCCTCCCCCCACCCCATAAGAACATTCATCCTTGAATGTTAGCACAATTATATAGCTTAAACAAGTTCAAACTTTAGATTAAAAGAACTATTGATAACATAATAGGTATCCAAAAATGCGTACCTAATAATGCCCCAATTCTACATCTCGGACTTCTTCTCTAACCTGAAATAGATAAGGGTACTTAGATTTCATCACATCTTCAGTTTTCCACGCTATTTCTTCTACTTAGTTGTTCTTTCAAAGTTCCTTTACTGAAGCTATTTCTTTATTCTGTAGCTTCTTAACTTGATGATCTAGAATAACAATAATTATCTCTTCATAGGTGAGATCTTCTCTAATCTGCACATCTTCAATATTAGTGATATGAGATAGGTCATCTATGCATTTTTGAAGCATTGAGAAATGAAACACAGGATGAACCATTGAAAGCTCTTGGGTTAGTTGCAACTCATGTGCAACCTGTCTAAACCTTCTAATAATTTTATATGGTCCTATATAACATGGGCTCAGTTTTCCCTTCTTACCAAATCTCGTTACCTCTTTCATTGGTGAAACTTTCAAGAATACCCAATATCCTACCGAGAATTCTAGCTCTCTTCTCTTAGCATCCATATATGATTTGTTACAACTTTGGGATGTTTCCAGCCATTATTGTATAACCCTAACCTTCTTCATAGCTTGTTGAACTAGATCCAGCCCAAGCAATGTGGTTTCGCCCACTTCAAACAATCCAATCAATGACCTATACTTCTAACTATACAAAGCCTTGTAAGGTGCCATTTTGATGCTTGACTCGTAGTTGTTATTATAGAAAAATTTAAGAAGCCGCAAATGATCCACCCAACTACCCTTGAATTCTAACGCACAAGCTCATAACATATTTTTTCAAGTGTTTGGATCATGCGTTATGCCTGACCATCCGTTTGGGGGTGGAAGACAATACTTCAATTTACCTGTGTTCCCAAACTCCTTTGGAATGACTTCCAAAACCTTGTGGTGAATTGAGCTTCATGATCAAATAAAATAGAGATTGGGACCCCGTATAACCTAACTATCTCCTTAATATATAATCTCGCATACTCCTCAACCATATAATCATTCTTAACCGCAAGAAATGTGCTAACTTTGTGAGTCTATCAACTATTATCCATATGGAGTCAAACTTATTAAATGAGTGAGGCAGCCCAGTAGCAAAACCCATGTTAATCATATCCCACTTCCAAGTTGGAAGTTCTATACATTACAAAACCTCCTGGCTTTTGGTGCTCTACCTTGACTTGTTAGCAATTCGGACCTTGAGCCACAAATTCTGCAAAGTTCTTTTTCATACCTCCCCACCAAAACATTCCCTTCAAGTCATGATACATCTTGGTTGATCTTGGATGGATGGAATATCTTAAATGATGGGCTTCTGCCATTACCCTCCTTCTTAGTCCATTAGCATCAGACACACATAATCTATTTTGACAATAAAGTACTCCATTTTGTGTAAGCTCAAATCCCATTATTTTACCTTGATTCACCTTCTCTTTAAGTCATCCTAGGATAGGATCTTTGAACTGCTTCTCTTTCACCTCATCCACCAATGAATATTTTGCATCATTATGCACCACAATCCCTTCCTTTGGAATTTCAAGAAGGCGAACGCCCAAAATAGCTAGTTGGAATATGTCCTTAGCCATCCCTTCTGGTTATTAGTACTCATGATTGTCCTATGGCTCGGAGCATCGGCTGCCATATTTGCTTTTCCTAGATGGTACAATATATCAATATCATAATTCGTTATAAGCTCTATCCATCGCTGCTGCCTTAAATTTAGGTTTTTCTGCTTAAAGATGCATTACAAACTCTTATGGTCAGTATATATGTCAATATGAACGCTATACAAATAGTGGTGACATATTTTTAAAGCAAATACAGTATTGCTGCTAGTTCAAGGTCATGTCTTGGGTAGTTTTTCTCATGCGGTCGCAGTTATATCGAGGCATAAGCGATTACCCTACCGTGTTGGCTTAATACACATCCTAAGCCAACTCCTGAAGCATCACAATATACCACATATCCCTTCATGCCTTCTGGAAGTACTAGTACAAGTGTAGAAGTTAGCCTACTTTTTAACTCTTGGAAGTATCTTTCATATGCATCATTCCATTGGAATTTGGCTATCTTGTGTGTCAACTTAGTTAGAGTTGTAGAAATAGAAGAAAAACCTTCAACGAACCTTCTGTAATAACCTACCAACCTAGGAAGCTCCG
>DF361342.1:17492-44193 GCA_000787875.1 Solanum virginianum | reverse complement strand
CTCCGAACTTCTATTGGTGATATTGGTCTTGGCCAATCTTTCACGGCCTCTATCTTTTGTAAATCAATCGTCATTCCTTTGTCGGATACAATATAACCCAAGAATACCACTGATTTTAATCAAAATTCACATTTGGAGAAGTTGGCATACAACTGCCAATCACGAAGAACTTATAATACCTGTCGTAAGTGATTTGCATGGTCCCCTTCTGATCGTGAATACACCAAAATATGATTTATAAATATTATCACGAACACATAAAGGAATGGCTTGAACACCCTATTTATTAAATCTATAAAAATTATTGGTGCATTTGTTTACCCAATGACATAACAAGAAATTAAAAGTGACCATAGCGTATTCTGAAACTTTCTTGGGTATATCTTTCTCTTTTACCCTCACTTGGTGATAACCTGGTCTCAAATAAATTTTTGAAAAGTATTTTTCACTATGTAATTGATCAAATAAATCATCAATCCTAGGGAGGGGACATTTTGTTCTTAATTGTCACCCTATTCAATTGTTGGTAGTAGATACACATTCTCAAGTGCCATCCTTTTTATGTAAAAATAATATTGGTGCACCCCAAGGGGACACACTAGGATTTATAAAACCCTTTGCCAGCAAGTCTTTTAATTGCTCTTTTAATTGACGTAATTCTACTGGGACCATTTTATCTGGAGAGATAGAGATAGGTTAAGTGCTTGGAATTAAATCAATACCAAAATCTATTTCTCATTCTAGAGATAAATACATCAGTAAACTCATTCACTATTGAAACAGATTGAAGAGTTGGTGATTTTGCCTCCACATTCCTCACTCTAACTAGATGACATATACGCTCTTTTTGCATCATCTTCTTTGCTTTAAAATAAGAAATAAACTTACCCTTTGGTACTCTAATATCACATTCCCATTCAAAAACTACCTCATTTGGAAAAAGGAAATGCACTCTCTCAGTTCGGCAATACATGGTGGCATAGCAAGAAGCTAACCAATCCATACCCATTATCAAATTCTACCATTTCTAGCTCAATAAGATCAACTAATGTGTCTCGATCATAAATAGTTACTATACAATTATGATAGACCCTTCTAACTATAATAGACTCACCAATTGGTGTAGACACTTCAAATGGTTTGTTCAATAATTTAGGTGATCTTTTAAGATTTCCAGCAATAAGTGGAGTGATATACGATAGTGCGGAAATAGGGTCAATTAATGCATATACATTATGTGAAAAGATGGACAATGTACTTGTACCTACATCGGGTAAAACTTTCATATTCTACCGACTCCTTAGAGCATATGTGCAATATTGGACTCCGCCAGAGCTGGCTGCTCCCCTAATACCTCTACCATGACCTATAGAAACTGACTAACCTCTACCTAAAGGAGGCATTGATAATGATGACGCAATAATTATTCCAGTAAGTTGTATTATATCACCTATGCGTCTTTTTGGGCAATCTCTCATCATATGCCTTATACCACACCAATAACAAACATCTACCCCAATGCAATATATACCTAAATAACTTCTCCTATATTGGTTGCAAGGCTATCTAGAAGGCATTGGTTGGCTCATCGAATACCTCATTATTCGTGAACCTTGGCTTTCACTTCTTTGCCCAAATTGATTACCCTTAGATCTTTGAATTTGTGGTGGAGCACTAGCTGCAGAGTAGGAGGATGATAGCCTAGGCAGTCTATTACAAAGTCGAGGCTTGAACTTATCTTGGAATGGTGTAAACTGCCTGGTAGACCTGACCCTCTTGGACTGCCCTCTTTCTAACTCGTGTGCCCTTCTCCTCTGCCTTTGATCCTCCAATTTCTATGCAAAAGATTGCATCCTTAATTACTATATCCATTTCTTTATTCAAAGAATCAATTTTACAATCTCTAACCAGAAATGAATCCAATCTATCCATGTATCGATGAACTATATCTTTCATTGTAGCAACTACATTAGGAGCATACCTGGCTAGGGAATTAAATTATAGACTATACTCTTTCACACTCACATTGCCTTGGTGTAGATTTAGGAACTGATCTACACAAGCCTCTCAGATTTCTAATGGCAAATAATGGTCAAGAAATATCTTCCTGAACTCCTTCCAAGTAGTTGGAGGTGCATTTGTACCCTTAGATCACTTCTAATCTTCATACCACAATATAGTTGCACCTTTCAATCTATATGTCACTAACTCAACGGTTTTTTGACCACCTACATACATAACATCCAAGGTGCATTGGATTTTAACGATGAAATCTTGTGGATCTTCATTAGGATCTAACCCAGTTAATGATGAAGGGTCTAAATTAAGGAAATAATGTATCCTCATGCTAGTCACTCTATCTGCACCTCCAGTACCCACAATTGGGCCTTCATGCCTATAATCTTGACCAGCAACTATACAAGTTAATAATTGGATTGCATTTCTCAGATCTTGCACAGTAGCGTCTGTAGGTAGTTCTGGGGAATTCCACTCTTTCTTAGTTCTTCAAGAGATGGAGGAGTTGGAGATGTTCGGGATAGAGACTCATCTATAGCCTCATTCTATTTTCTAGTGTGACAATTCTCACTAAGTACCACTCCTACTTGCTTCCCTTTGCCTTTGTTTTTTCTCGCTTCGGGTATACTTTCTCTACAAAATAATTTAAAGGTTAAACATGATTCACCTAAATATTTGGCTCTATGACACGATATAAGGAACGAAAAGAAAGGGACAACTCCTAAATTCCATGTAGCATCCTATTTATAAATATGGCGCTCAATATATCCAAAAGCAAGACTCTACATAAAGATGGCTTTGTAGACTTCCTATGATGATCCTCTTTGATACCACATTTGTCACGCCCAAAATCCCATTAAGGAGGACTACACCTGTTGCCGACAAGGCTCAGGAAAATCAACCTATAATCATGCACTATCTATAAACATTAGGAAGTACTTTCATATAAAATATGCTTCTAGGAAAGTAGACGGTAATAATAAGTCAAAAAGAAATACATATGACTAGATCATTAGAGCCACAATCTCTAAAATACGAGATATGACAACACTTTACTTTAAATAGTCTACAAAGCCTCTAGATGCGGAATATAATCTGATAAAGGTCAAGATAGGCCCAGCCTCATGGTTAGCTACTATACGATATAAAAATATATGCTCAAGAAATAAAAAGCCCCGAAGCAACCTGGAGCTCAGTAATAGTAGCTGGATATCGTGTACTCCTGTTGGAGAGATCTATTAGCTCCTGTACCTGCAACATGAAATACAGGTCCCCCGAGTTGGACGTCAGTACAAGATAATATACTGAATATGTAAGGCAAAAATACTATATGTGAAATAAGAACTCAAATGAAATCGAGCACCGGTGTAAGCATAAGAGACCCTTATAGTCATATTGGAGGAATTGTATACTTTATGTCCTTTTTCATTACTTTACCTTTCTTTATTTTTATAATCTGTTCACAGTAAATAATACAAATGACCAGCTGATCAGTGGTAAATCTATATCATGATCGATCCATGCTAGGTTTTTCTTTCACCCCTGGGATAACTCCCATAATATTAGGATCGACCCACGTTAGGTGATTCTTCCACCCCTGGGATACCATCCATCAATAAGCAACTTCACATTATATCTTTCATTTATATTTTAGATTATTCTTTTTGTGGTCATAATATTTTAGGCTGTGGGACTATATATATAACAAGTGACATATAAATAATCGTGTAAGACAATACCATAATGAAGAGAGTAGGTTACACAATTAATGAAATACGTAGGGGATGAAATAATACATGGATTTTATTTAGTTAAAAAGAGAACTCATGTATCTTTGTATCTAACGTATTTTTGTAGTTTTGGCAATGACTATATATTGGAACATATGTATATGTTAAAGAGTGGGGACGTGGTTTTTAGTTATGTCATAGTTTTTAAGTGTCTCTATGTGTCAAGGAAGAATCTAGATTTCATGTCAAATAATAGGAAATCGAGTAGCCTTATATATCTTGTTGTGCCACCTTGTTATTACCTCGAAGTAACCTCTTTTCTTCTCCAAATATTTATCTACAATAGAGTGGGTGATAAAACTAGAATTAGTAGCTAATAAACACATGTTGACAATCCACTCTCACCCAAAATAACACCCTGGCAGCATGTTCGTAATTTCCAACCTAAAGGTGTCCGTTCAACCTTCCCTCCTCTAATTGCATTTTTGTAATACACATTTTTGTATTCATAGTGTACCTCAGCTTGTTTATAGTTCCATAATACGCTTACACTAGTCCACAAAATACAACACATAACAACTCCACACAACACATAATTAGGCAGTGTAATATTACATCTTTTTCCTATATTTTAACACTAACAATCCACACTCTTTCCCAACATTAACCAAACTGTTTTCAACACATTTACACACCCAAGCAGTCCCAAAATAATCTAATGTATATGGAGGACATGAGACCATAGTTTTCAATCATCCTCCCACAAGTTCTTATCAAACTTACGGCTTAAAATGTCCTACATAACATTATGTCGAAGTAGAATAAAGATGTGGCAGTAATATACTTCAATTCTTATAATTTGTCCTTTTTAACTCAATTTCTTCAAAAACTTCAACTTCTCTTCACACTTTAAACTAAAAAAGAAGCCAAAAGTCTCTTAACAATCAAGAGAAATGAGCAGCAACTTGGGAAAATATTATGCCCTATACTTTTCTATAAGCATAAGTAACATGTTTCCCTTGTCTTTCATGATAGAATTAAGCTAAATCTATAGGTATTTTCACTTACCTTAGCCGCAACAAGGAGGGTCTCCTCAAGAACCCTAATGGAATTTTACGGCTACTATTTCTTAACCTTTGAGAGAGAAGAGAAAGCTGGAGTTTAATCTAATTTTGGAGTGTTAAAATGAATAAAAATGTATAACTATATTTGCCTTTTATGAGCCCTTTTTGGCCCTTAAAATAATTCCCTAGAACCTCCTCTTTTTGCTTCATTCTCAGCTATTAAATGGCCAAGTAGGTGATGTAGCTACTTATTTATGTCAAGCTGCTCAAAAGGTCAAAGTAGGTGACACACCTATTTGTTTTATCCTCTGTAAGGCTAACTATATGGGCCTTGGCAGATTCAGAGGATGAGCTTCCTTTTCTATTTTCCTTTCTCCTACTTAGTTTGGGCATCAAATGAGTTCATTAACTAAGCTTATATCTGGTCCGTTAGTCTTGGACACTTTAACTAGATCCATACAGCTCAAGCACGTGATGAGCCTAGTAGCTTAACTAAGTTGAGCAAGCAACCCACTTATCTTGTTCTATTTTCTTAAACCTCACTCCCTCTTGATGTAACTTAATACTTTACTTTAATCTTTAAACTCAAATAACACCTTACTATGTCGAGGTTAAATATTTTCATTGTGTTTGACTTGGAATGCGTCATGGTGTCACTTTATCAAGTTCAAATCACCATTACTCAAATATGGAACTTGGTTCGTCACCTATATAATAAGAATATGTAAAGAGTCATGTGAGTAGAATTAGCATATGCATAACATGGAGTGTTACAGAATAGAAGTAGTGTTTCGGGGAATAATGTATATGTAAACCTTACCGTTGTCTTAAGAAAGTAGAGAAGTTGTTCTGAAACATCAAATATACTCAAATAATGTATTTTAAAGAAAATAATTAATAAAGAAAAAATAAAATAGCAATAGAAGATAATACGATAATCGAAGAAAAAAATATTACATATGATAATAGAACTCGAAAAATAAAATAACGAGAGAGTGATAACAAAACAACATATGATTAAAAAAAATTGGAGAGTAAGATAGCAGGTGAGTAATAATAACATTACTGCTATGGAAAGCTAGACAATGTTCAACTATCTACTAAACTTCTATCTTAATCGTCGACATTCATTTCCTCCTATATAGAATCATGTTCATGCAGTAAGATGAATTAGGTGTACTATCATGTCATGTCTAATATAACCACTTATTTCCGACACTTCTACGGTCTACCTTTTTATCTACTCATTTTTGTCATAGTCAACCTTCCACACTGCTTTTCTGGGGCATTTAGTCTATTTCTTAAACTAGTGAGTGATAGTTTAGATATGAATCTCACACTCTCAATAATTTAAGATATTTTACACTTAAGTATGACCTTAATTTATCACTTTCACCATAGAACTTATCGTCTTATCTAGCGGTAAAAATTAGGTAATCTAATTAAGTAAGAATGTTAGAATACTTTGCATAAGTTGTCATACTATCATATAATTAAAAAATTATCTGGAGGCCTTACTCAATTAATAGTCACATAAAATTATATTGATTTAAGTTTGTAGCTAGCTACTAGTACCAATTATGAATTACCATTAGGCAAATTGTGGAGTCATATATGTCATTTTGGTTTATAAGTCCCATGTGGTGATCAGCACATTCAGGCTGTGGTTCCCTTTTCCTTTTTAGCTAATGAACCAAAAGACACTATCATTAAAAGAATTGATTGTTGTGGAATTTCGAGTTCAAATTTCAAGAATTAAAAAAATAATTAAGAGTATTTATTTTTAATAAATCTTATATGATGAGAATTTGGATTAGTCGATGTCTAAAACGACGAACAAAGAAATATTGTTTATACCAAAGGTCAACGAATCAATAATAGTACACGATTTGTTTAATCAATTAGACTATTTAGTTTTTAAAACTGTACAAAATAATGGGAACTAATTAACAATTATTAGGAATTATCAAATGCTTCAAGATAGCCATGCGTATATTGGCTTTGCTAAATCACTAGATAATCATCAATGTAAAATACCTAATCACCTTGGGACCATGGGCAATGGTTGGTCACCGGGAACTTCTATTAGTCTTTTCTCTCTCTTCTTTCACTGGCGAGTGGTCGGTGTCAAAAATTTTATTAAAATAGTTTGAAATATGAATAAGTTAATTAACACAAAAAAATCAAAGTGGTCGAATTCAATGTCTAGAAATTTATTATGTATATATAAACAATATAATTTTTATTTGAAAGAGATTCAGATGAACCCCTTAACCTTATCTGACTCCGCTCCTGATGAGCGGCGACTCTCCCATTTTTTAAGGTAGATACCTCTTGAATTGGGGCTCAAAAATAGTCAACTTGTGGGGTGACACATACCATGCAAATGTCCATTTCTCTATGTACCTTGAAGGGTTGTTGAAATGTAATATTTCAATTGAGAAATGTCTATTTCTAAAATAATGAATCTCTACTCCCTACCTGATCAAAATGAGCTGGCTAAAGTCATGCATATAGGTCCTTTACCCTATCAATTGGAACCCAATAAATACATTACCTTTTTTATATGCTCTATTCTTAGATCATATCTTACCTATTTAGGCTATAAGGGTCATAGCCAGCCATACACAGTACAAAAAAAGATGCTTTTGGAACAGACATAAAATAAGTATAGAATTTAAGGAAAAAATGTCCAACTAATCATCCTTCTTGGTACGTGGCTCGACCATCACCACTGAAATCTAAATCCTGATGGTTGGACTAATTAGAATTTTCATCGAATAAACTTATAAGGTAAAACGTTCTATATCACTATCTTCTCCAATTTTATGACTCGACTCTAAAATCTTTCTAAAATCAAAAAAATTCCAACTAGTATTTCACAATACAACAATACATAAGTGGGATCTAGAAAGAGTGAAATGTAAGCAGACCTTACTACTATCTCATAGAGGTAGAGAGGCCCAACTAGTACTTCACGATAATTCAATTTAATTCAAGAGAAAGACATGTTAGTCTTATAATTGTTGCTGATTGAGTCCTAAGCATAGCATACACATTATGAATGGCAATGTCATGCAGACCTTTCAAGTAGCTAGATCTAGCTAGGCCCCCACATTTACCAGATGTTTTAACTACAAGAAATTGGGACCAACAAGAATTGATCATTGGAATTTGTATAAAGAAAATGACAAACTGAAAGAACTTTCCATTATGCTTTCACTGAAGTTTCAGTAGTCTTTTGTTCATTTAGCTGTCCCTCCTAGGCCATAACTGGCAATGTGACAATTGTCTCAACAGCTAAAATTCTATAGCATTCACACACTCTTTCTATAAGCAGTCATTTGTGTACATTTTCAGATTAAAAACTTTTAAGTATTGTTTACCTACTTTCTATTATTGAGGTGACATGATCCTTTTTATGTTAATAAATAATTAGCTTTATACCTAGGGTGTGTTTGGTACTTTATATGAAAAATATTTAGAAAACAAGTGATTTTTTTCTTATTTTCTTGTGTTTAATATGTATGCATAAAATGATATCCTAAAATTA
Organism: Solanum virginianum; assembly: GCA_000787875.1. Classification (NCBI taxonomy): domain Eukaryota; kingdom Viridiplantae; phylum Streptophyta; class Magnoliopsida; order Solanales; family Solanaceae; genus Solanum; species Solanum virginianum. The sequence goes on along the minus strand of DF361342.1, from coordinate 35,830 downwards.
TCTAGACAAATATGATGAGAGACGGAGGTTGGGTGGCGGTGAAGATGCAGTGTTTTGGAGGTTGGGAGTACACATAGTCTAATCATGAGAGTAGTATTTCATCATTGTATTAGACCCTAAGTTTTATTGAATTCCTTCTTTGTTATCAGAGCAGATCTCTATAACATTGTAGTTGCAAGAGCTTGAGAATGAATTACATTGTTTTTAATGTCACTTGTTTTTCCTACTATTAACGAAGCCTTTTTTTTAAAAAAAGCAATTTAAAAGCAATGTCACATAGTCTAATGAATATTTTGATATATATGTTTAAGACTATAAATTTTTAAAAAAAGAAATCGTATCTAATCAAATACCGGTGCATAATTGAAACAATGAGAGTACGAAACAGATTCGGCTCCTCTCCGTTTCCCCTTGTCTACATTTTCCGAAATTCTTATTTAGATGAACGATATATTTTTTATTTTAATATTAATAATTTAGATTTAATTAATCATATAAATCTAATTAGAAGAAAAGAAAGACAAGGAAAACTCTGAGTCAATATGATAATTTATATTTAGATTAATTTTCTTGTATATTTTATACAGAAACGATGCAATAAATTTATATGACAAAAATCATAATTAGATATATAAAAGGGTCACTTACATAAATAATATATTATTTAATTTAAATTACGAAAAAAGTATGATTAGACTTTATATGTTTGTCATTTATGAAAGGGTCATTTATATAAATAATATATTATTTAACCTAAATTACGAGTTTTTTAGCATAATTTTAACTCTTACCAAATATAATTATACTTTTGTTACCAAAAATAGCAAAGAGAAGGAGAAATTATATTTCTCTTTATTACTCTTTCTCTTTCTATCTCTCTTTCTTTTAAAAATATTAATTAATTATTTTAATTAAAATTTTAATTTTTAAATTAAATATTATGCAAATAATTTTGTTACTATTCTTTTAAACTAGAAGATTTATTTTATGTAAAATACATATATAATGCACTGACACAATTTTAATAGATTAATCTATAAATTAATTTAAATAGTGTTTAAATATTTGAAATTCAGATATAATATTTTTTGATATCATTAATAAAAATAATAATAAAAGCTACAATTGTAATACATTTTGAATTCGATACTTCATATGTATTATAGATATTTTTTAATGCATGTGGAGAATATAATTAATATAAATATTTTTAGACACTATTAATTAAAAATAATAATAAAAGCTACAATTGTAATACATTTTGTATTCGATACTTCATATGTATTATAGATATTTTTTAATGCATGTGGAGAATATAATTAATATAAATATTTTTAGACACTATTAATTAAAAATAATAATAAAAGCTACAATTGTAATACATTTTGTATTCGATACTTCATATGTATTATAGACATTTTTTAATGCATGTGGAGAATATAATTAAATATAAATATTTTTAGACACCATTAATTAAAAATAATATTAAAAAATTACAATTGTAATACATTTTGAATTCGATACTTCATATGTATTATAGACATTTTTAATGCACATGGAGAATATAATTAAATATAATTATTATTTGAGACCATTAATAAAAATAATATTAAAAAGTTACAATTGTAATACATTTTGACATTTTGAATTCGATACTTCATATGTATTATAGACATTTTTTAATGCATGTGGAGAATATAATTATTATATTTTTAATATAATAATTATTTTAATATCATTAATAAGAGAAAATAACAAAAAATAACCATAACACATTTTAAATTCAATACTATATTTTTAATATAATTATTATTTTAACATTATTAATAAGAGAAAATAACAAAAAGTTAACTATAATACGTTTTAAATACAATAAATAATACATATTATAAGTATTATATGTGAATTTTAAATATTTTAGTGTGATTTAATTAATTTTATATTATTAAAAAATATATTATATTTATTGAAATAATAATAATAAATTTATAACAATGTATAATATTAATGATGATGAGTTGAATGGGGAGGGAGAAAGAGAGAGACAAGGAAATTTTTTTTAAAAAAAAAGACACGTCCAGCCAAGAAAATAAAGAGAAAAGAGAAGAAAGAGAAAGTGAAAGAGTAGAAGAGAAAGAAAGGGGAGGAATTTCTTGTAATTTATTAATAAAATATGTTATAGACTGTAATAAAAAAAGTACCCTAAAAAAGGATAATATTTGACATATAATATATTATTTATGTAAATATTCCTATATAAAATATAATAAATTTAATATTACAATCTTAAAATTTGACCCACCCAACTTTTATATTTTGCTTACCTCTTATTTGGATAGTTGTTACCCGTTGTATTGTATTGTATTGTTTATTTACATACGATGTTTATTTTGATTATTACTTAAATTTCATTGTATCGTATTATTTAAGTCTATTGTTAGATAATGACAAAAGGAAAAATTACAAGAATATACATTTTTAGATCCAATTTTACCTCTATGTGTCAACCTCTAAAAATATTTACACTTTAGTCAAATTTTATGTCACTTCTTTAGCTTTTATGTCACATCCTTAGTCTTTATGTCACTAGCTTTTATTTTCGTTTTTAATTTTTTTTTGGCATAATTTGGTAAATAATGGTTGACATTATTGGGTAAAAATAGAGGTTGACACATAGAAATAAAATTGAGTCTAAAAACATATACTTTTACAATTTTTCCTAACAAAAAGACTCATTTTATGTAACAATCGATTTGGTGTGGTTGTGCCATTACTTTAATAATATCTTCTCATTTTTAATTTTATTTATTATTTAATAATTCTATTTTATCATTTACTGTATCTTTTCATGGTAACTATCACATATCCTACAATTTCTCGAAGGTTTATCACTCGAAAGATTAATGATATCAGGTTGGTAGGTCAAATCACCATATGATTAAACAAAGTATTCCTACCCTAAACTTTTTCTTATATTATATAAAAATAAAAAAAATAGAGGGATCTTAATCTTGTCTTATTTGCAAATCAAAGAATATTGTTTTAAATTAAAATCAATCCACTTGTTGATTCTTGATTGTCATCTCCCATTGCTGAAATTAGAATAATAGACAACAAAATCTTAGTTCCATCATTTTGTGACCAAGTAAATGAAAGTTGGTATAATGTATAGATTCATTTTATTTTATTTGCATAAATTTGTGTATGCCAAGATTTAAAGAATCTTTTAGATAGATTGAGTGGATCGAAAATGGTCCAAATTAAAGTATATAATTTATATTGAATTATATTATAAGAATCGAATCCTCAAAAAACAAATCCAAGATTAGGTTTTAAGGATTTAAGTGCATACTAATAAACGATATAATATACTAACACATATCAAATTATATTATATTTCTCTAAAGTCTTGTGCATGTACTTCTTTCTTTTTCATCTTACTTTGTGGCTGATTATTTGACAGCTGCATGAAAAGAGAAATGGCCTTACTAACAAAGTCTTATTATCACTAAATTATAATCAAACTTCTGTGTAATATGTAGTTCATTCGGATATTTTTTGAATGTTATAACAAAAACTATATATAAAAAAGTTTGTGATTATGGATTGTGAAACATAATCAATCTAAGTGAAGGTCAAATGCAATTTTAGAATTGTGGAATTTAACAACTTTAACAAGATATCATATAATATTACTTTAATTAAAAAAAATTGAATGCATAAACTTTTCTTGAATTATCTTAAACTGTTTTCTCTTCTTTCCACTATGCTGTTTCTCGCATTATTTGATGAGAATAACTTTGAATTTGTTGAAGTTTGATTATTGGGAGCAAAAGTATAGAGAAGAATAAGAAGAACACTACATTGCTATTTTGGAATATAATTCTGATTTCGTTTTTGTTACACCCTTTACATATACAGTAAGTGCAGATCACTAAGTGTTAACAAACTAACTTGACAAATGATATATCTAACAACTTAATGCTAGCCAAACTCATCCAACTAACTTCATGAATACTCATTCAACTAATTCTATCACATGTCAAATATTTTACATACTTCAACACTCCCCCTCAAGCAGGAGGGTGAAAAGGATCGAAAACTCCTAATTTGTTCAACAAATGGACATGTTGTGGTCGACTAAGGTGCTTTGTAAGAAGATCAGTCTGGTGCTCCTTTGTGCCAACATAAACAACTTTCACCAGCCCTTTCTTAATCTTGTCCTGAATGAAATGACAATCCATGTCAATGTGATTTATGCGTTCATGAAGTCACTAAAAATACACACTGGTTGTTTAACTTCAACACCCAACTCTTTAAACAATCCCAATAGCCAAGTAATTTCTACCACTGTTGTTGTCATACTTCTATGTTCAGCTTCAGCTGAACTTCTAAAAATTGTTGCTTGCTTTTTAAATTTTCATGCAACCAAAGAGTCACCAAATTTAATGACAAAAGCAGTCACTATTTGTCTAGTATTAGAGCAAGCTGCCAGTTTGAGTCACACCAATATGTAAGAGTTTGGGCTAGACTTGATTTCACAAGAATGCCTTGACCAGGAGCAAACTTCAAGTATCTCACTATCCTTATAGCAGCATCCTGATGTGTGATTTTTTTGGTTGCTGCATGAACAGACTCAAGGTTTGTACAGTAAAATTGATGTCAGGTATGATTATTGTCAATATAACAGTTTACCAATAAGCCTTTGATCTGCAGTCAGATCTATAAATAATTAATCATATATAATGCCCACTATGATGTAATACTCATGAGTAGTCAACTTGTGACTCACTTCAATAGAAGTGGTGACTGGTCTGCCTCCCAATTTTCCTTTTCCAAATAAAGCAATCTTCATAGATTTGCTCCACAATTCATAGTTTTCAGCTCCAGTCAGCTGAGTGTTGGTACTAAAATTGTGCCTAGAGTATCTGATGCTTGCAGATACAAGATATGATTGTGATCAATTTATGTTATTTGTGAAACTGTGCTTGCATCTTTCCTAGCCATAGCTGATTGCAAAACGTACTACCTAGATACCTCGCTAAACTTGTGAGATTATTGGTACAAAAAACTTGCTCTGATACCATGTTGAAGTTTGATTATTTGGAGCAAGCATAGAAAGAAGAATAAGAAGAGCACTACATTGAGATTTTGGAATGTCAGTTTGAACCCCATTTTGTTACACATTTACATACACAATAAGATCACTGCTTATAAACCACCAGGTGTTAACAAACTAACTTGATAGCTAGTAACTCTAACAATCTAATGCTATCTCAGCTTAATTATCCAATTAACTTCATCCAACTTATACAATTAATTTTATCACGTGTCAAATATTTTGCATGCTTCAACTAATAGAATTACAGTTCAATTTGATTCAATAAGAGAAAAAAATCTCTTATTTATATAGAATTTTATTTAGTTATGAGAGAATTTTTCCAACTTATCCTTATGTATCACTTGCAAAATTAGCGCACTATAATAATGTTGGATGTTGTTACTTTCTAAGTAATAGTTCACATAATTGTATGTCCAGAACATATATCATACTTTCTTGATTTCAATTTTTGTGATAAGTATTTGAATTTTGAAGGTTAAGCAATTAATATTTTACTACAATTATTTCATGTGTTTCTTAATTAAAACATTTAAATTACTTATTGTTGTAACTTTGTTACTTTTTAATTATAATGTTTAAAAACAATTATAATTATTTTTGAATAATTATTTTTTGTCGTTACCCTACTGAAAGTTTGTAAAGTTGGGAAGATTTGTTTAAAGGACAGTCCTATTTTGTCAGAATGAGGTATGGTTGGGTCCCAATTAAAATCCAAGAATTTCAGATCATTCTAAAAAGTTGCTTCACTTTTTGGTCAAACGTCAGAAAATATTTACTTTTAAAAAATAAACAAACAAAACGTATATTCTTATCATAATGATAATACTATCTATATTAGTAATTGGTTTATAATTTTAATGAACTTGAAATAAATTCTAAAACAAATCTTGATAGATGTAGAGATTTTATTAGTGGTATGACAATTCGTAAACATTCCCCTAACCGAAGTCCTCTATTTTATATTAATTAACTCATGTTGGTTTGATAAAATAAATTATTGAGGGAAAAAAATATTTAAGAACATAAATTATAGACTACTTTTCACTATTATACTTTTAATGATTTTCAAATTATTTTTCTAAAAAATTTAAAATAATTAAGAAACTCATTAAATAAAGAATAAATATGAAAAAAAATCTCAATTATTCTCTTGAATTTTAAATAATTCAATTATCTTAAATTATAAAAACATCTCATTAATTCACTTAATATTATCACCTAGTTAATTAATTAAGAAAGTCCTTCATTTGTCATTTCTTATTTGTATTGAAAAGAAGAATATTTTCGAAAGTAAGAGACATTAAAAATTTGGTATATTCGTCCTCCTCCTTCAATTTTCTCTATTTATATTTAGTATGTTATCTGTTTTAATTTATATATCTTATTTTATTTTTTAGTATGTTCTGTATTTAAATTTTTTTTAAAAATTATAGTACTATAAATTATAATAATTAACAATAATTAAGATATTATGTTAAGATTAATATAAATAACTTAAAATATTTTGAAAATATATTGAAAATTCGGTTAACTCTCAAAAGTTCACATGCCACATAAATTAGGACAAATAGAATAATATACATAATTAAAAATCATGTAATTAAGAGTACTATAATCACAATTTAGCAACTTAAAATATTTTTTTAAAACATATTAAAATTTTGGTTAACTTTTAAAATTTCACATGTGCCACATAAATTAAAAATGTGAGTAGTATATAATATTTAAAAATTACATTTGTGTTACATAAATTGAAATAGAGTGAGTATTACATAGCAACTCCTATATCTAATATTCCTTTTGTTCCATATTACTTGAATTTGTAAAATGATGCACACTCATTGAAAAAAATATTCAACGACATAACTTGAACTATAATTTTTAATATTTTTTTTTGTGAAGTCATAAATATAATTTTATAAGTAATATAATTTATTTATTAAAAAATATAAAATTTTAATAAAAGAAAAAAAATAAATATAAAAAAAATATTAAACATTCATCTTAGGTGTTGAACAATTAACAATGAAGAAAACCTTAAAAATTCACTTAACAAAAAATAAAGAGAATAGTTTAATAGATGAAAGGAGCACACTTTTTACTGAAAATTTATGTTAAGGACAATTATTATCTAATAAATAAAAATAATTTTTTTCAATATAAGGAACAAGGAAAAATAGGACGGAAATGATTTGTGTTAGAGACCAAAAAAACTTGATGCATTTAAATACTAATTGGAACAGATATAGAATTATAATTCGATATTTATAATTGGGAATGGATCAGTTGATTGTTTGACACATATACTTCTATCAATATTATCAATAAATTTATGTTAAAATATAATAAAATAAATATATTTTAAACTATAAGTAAGAAGAAAAGAGTATGTTTAGACTGAAATGGTTTATATATATATATATATATATATAAAAACCATTTTTAGTAACATTGGGTACATTTTATCCTTTCAAGGAAAAAAAAACTACATGGTACAAAAACATTTATAATGGTCTAACATCATTTTTGCAGCCTTTTTGTATGTAATTGACAATTGTGCGAGGAGCACAAACCAAGGGTGGATCCACATGCATTGTTTTGGGTGTTCGAAAATTCATTAATCTTGACGTACTGTTATTTTTATGTATAGTAATTTCTTCATATTACGAATATACAAAACATTCAGAATCTAATGAATAAATTTCCTAATAGGTGTTTTGGTTCAAAGTTTAGTTCTCTTTTCAGTGAAATCAAGGGTTCAATTTTCACTATTAACGATGAAATCCATATTTTTTATTTTTTCTTTTTGTAATTTCTTTTACGTTTTATGAATTTCTTGTGACATCGCAAAATTAAAAAGTCATGTTCAATTCTTTTTTCTTGAAAATTTTTGGCTAATATTTTGGTTAAGAAATCTTTGAAACAATTTTTTCTTCAAAAACCACTTTTTAAAAATTTATTTTGCAAGGGTAATATTAAAATTATTTTTTTCATTAATATTTTAAATAATTGTTTACTCATATTATGTGATTTATGATAATCTCTATTAAAAATTTTGAACACCTATAAGCCAAAAATTCTGGAATCTGCCACTGGCACAAACCATTTACCTTTACACACAAAAACTAACTTTGTCCCCATTTACCAACACATCAAAAATGGAGGACAAACATACATTTTTACTTTGTAACCCAAATGAACTCTTTATGTATGGGTCAATGATGAGAAATAGAAGGCTAAAAGATTAAACATAGTAAACATCTTGCTTTCCCTCAGTGCGACACTTTGAAGGTGTCCTATTACTCGAAAATTGATCGTCGATATGTTTCTCTAACTTGGTGTTTGTTAATCAAAAATATTTCATAAAAATAGCTTGATAACCTGTCATAATAATTTGAATCGTAGTATCACCAGTTTGACTTTAATGATCCAGCCCGCTCAATTGACTACCTATATTTAAAAGAAAATAAGTTAAAATTAGGATAATTTTTTTTAAAAAAAAAATTATTGGAAAATTGAGAACTGGAAATAGCTGGAAAACGACCTACTCCAACAAGAACTTCTTCACAATCTTGGCGCTTGGTTCCAGCACCTGTTTTTCCCAAATTTGCCTCGCCGGATTCTTCCCGCCGGATTCTGACGTCACCATCTTCGCTGTCAACGCCGCCGTGGCATATACTCTTTGTAGGTTCCACCCACCTTCTTTCAGCCGTATAATCTTCCCTACCTGCCTTTCCGCTAGTACCCTTGTGTTCTCCTTTATCTCCATAGCTGCTTCCTCATATGATCTCTCCCCTTTGAAATATCTCTCGAACTCCGGCACCCCTATTGCCTTCCGGATCCCGCCGGAACTGGAATCAGAAAACCCCTCTTTCTGAAAATACTCTTCTAGCTCTTCAAACATCGCTGAGTCGAGCATTTCATCGACTCGTTTATCTAGGTACTGATTCAATACAGGTGCCATAACATCAACCCAGATGAAGCAACACTGGTAACGAAGCTCTTTGGACACCGGATTTGACGATTCGAAAATGTCTACTCCCGAATTGAATCGTTTTGCAAGCAGAGCATAGATGAACGAGTTAGACCCACCTACAATAAAAGGGATTTTCCCTCGATTCACGATTTCGTTGATTGTGCAACCACCAGCTGATCGGAAATCGGAAGGAGAAAACTCTGTGTGTGACTCAGTCGGCTTGAACTCTCCAAGGAGATGATGAGGGACACCACAACGTTCTGGCATTGAGATTTTGTTGGTAGTAATGTCAAGGCCATTGTAAACTTGGATTTTATCAGAGTTAATAACTTCAGAAGAAGGAAAGAAACGAGTGGCGAGGTCGATAGAGAGTTTTGATTTCCCACAACCAGTAGCACCCATTATGACGACGATCTTACTACTGGTGGTGGGACTTTGGAGAGTTGCTGATGTGACCACATTACGGGTCCATTTAGGGAAGAAGATGTTTCTTGGTGGGAAGAAAAACGAAGTGTTTGAGGTAAAAGACTGATTAACACTAGTTGGTGTTGCTAGAAATGATAATTTTCTCATAAGGGAGATAATGATAAACGATAATGATAATACTAATGATGATGATAATGATGATAAATTAAGCAACTATTTACATACACAGCAAAATACAAAAGGTTATTTATGGATCGTTGCTTTGGCGGAGAATAGTACAGAAAACAAAAAACAGAGCAGTGGATGGAAGTGGAACAGATAATGGGTACTATATAATATAGAAAGATAGATATTTGTTACTTCTTATCATGTTTATATATTGGTTTCTTGAACACTATCTCATCTATGAACCATTTTCAAGCTTTTTTTATCTTCTTCTTCATGGTGTCTGATCTTCTTACAGGAGGAATACTTGTTGCCATTGAAGTAATATAGTGTAGGTTTCACGATATTATATGTATGGTGATTCTTTGTACACTATTTAGAGTTCTACATATAAATGGGACTAAAAGAGGGGAGAATTTATGTAGTAGTGTGGTGTTGATTGTATATCTGAGGGAGATTTCATGTCCGCTGTATCCCTTTTTATACCCTTCATTACTGATGTTCAATACGTAGGATCGTCTGGTAGCTGATTTGGAGGTGCATATTACTTACGGATGGCAATAGGATAGGTTGAGCTTGATTCGCAATTTTTTAAATTGTTCCGTCTTGCATGGTGATTTTTTTCATTTTCAACTTGTCCCGCTTAAAGTTTTAAGTTCTTTTATTTTTTAATTGAATTTAATATGAAAAATTAAAATTCATAATTTGTTTTTAAAAAATTTCACTAATTAACTATTTTTGGTTGACATTTCAACAATTGTTTCTTAATCATTAATTAAAAGTTTTTAATTAACGTTTTAACAACTAATAATTTATCGGACATGTCTAATTTAATTTTTAGAAAAATATAAAATTAAAATCAATGTTTAATATAAAAGGTTTATATTTTTTATTTTTACTAGTTACAAATATTTAATTTTCGTTGAATTCCTATTTGATTTTTTTAAACTCACAACCCGCCCCGCATTAGTTTTAAAAATAATTACTTCAACTCGCCCCATCCCACATAACTTTAAGTCCGTCCCTCCCCCCATAGCTCTAAACTCGCCCCGCACTGCCCCGTTGTCATACCTAGTTATACAGGTGTTAAATTCTATAAATATGTTATGTTTGATAGTTAGTTAAGAGCTTAGTTGTTTTTTTTTTTTAAATTGATAGATGATAAATGACACATGGCATAAGTTAGAATGTAAAAAAAAAAATTGGGGCCACTTGTGTTTTTAATAATGTTAATGTATGCGTGGAAAAATCCTGTGTTGCTAATATCATATATTAGTTATACATGACATAATACCAAATAGAGTGTATTAGTATTTATGAGTTAAGAATATGTACCAAACAACAGTAGTGAAGTTGGGATTTTCATTAAGGAGGTTCAAAATCAAATGAGTATTTACTATATATATATATAAAAATTATTTTAATAATGCATAAATAATATAGTTTTTCGTTGAAGGGGAGTTCGGATGATCCCCTTAAACTCAAGGTGGCTCCGCCCCTCCCAAGCAAGGTATTAGTAATTCACAAAGTTAATGCATTCATTATTATTTTTATAATGCATCCTACCAAACGATTGTAGATGATAAAATTCTCATTGAGAAAATAATAATCAAGAACGAAAGTATTGCAACAATTATAGTATTTGATTTCAGTTTGTGAGTATTATAATTTCTATGAATCCTCTGATTCATCTTTTCAACTATAATTTCAAGGGCTCTTGAGCTTGATCTTGAAATTTGAAATTCGTTCTTGAACTTTGAATTTGTTCTTGAGCTTGAATGTTTGCATGTTTGAATTCTTGAGTTTGTAGAGAAATTTGCTGCGTTCGATCCATGAGCTCTCTCTAACTTTTTGTTAGAATTCTTGATGCCCTTTTTTTAAACTAAAAAACCCCTATTTACAATTCTAGAATAGAGAAATTATAATAGGAAAGACTTTCCCTCGGCCAATCAAATTTAAGTGATATCACAGATTGGCTTTAATAAGTAGGGTTGTCACTTTGATATATGACATGATCTTATTGGTTTCTTTATTTGACTTCCCAAGTCATTTGACACACGGTACCAAGATGGGCATATAGGATAAAGTGATATCAGGCTTATTAAATTGGGCTCATCTATTGTAGCCCAAATCGGTTAAGTTAGATTTTAATTAAATCTGTATTTATTGGACTTAAATAATTAATCCAATTATATTAATCCATAACTTTTATTTGAAATAATATATTAGAGGCTTGTGCACGCCATAATCAGGTTTAGGGAGATTTTAATTAAGTTGACTTGTCATCCGCGGTTAAATTTTCATTTTGTATTATCCTTCCGCATTTGTATCGTTATAATTGAGTTTTAGGCTGACTTGTCTTGGTGGGATAAGACGAGTGTCATCACCTTCATTTTTTGTTTGTGATAGAAGGCATCAGAGCCCCAAGTTCATAGGTTTCACGTGTGTATAAGCTGAGTCTAGTAGAGTCTCAAGGATCCGTATTCAAGATGCTATGAAGATTGTTAGAAAACTTTCTTTTGTTTATTCTTTCTCTATCGTGCGTACTTGATCCAATGTGATTCTTATCATTTTATTCCATTCCCTCTCACTTGTAAAGATGATTCGTTCTTGCTTCTTTATGTGAGTAATTAGTGGTTGTATATGGCTTGAATGTTAAATCTGGTACTAAAGTGTAAGTGATATATACTTATAAAAATTAAAATATTTGATGATTAGAAAAAGTTGAATAAGGTGATGACTCAATAATGAACTTTGAGGATATCTTAGTGATGAGGTCAAATAATGATTTGAGGGATTTCATGAATGTGTTATCTGTTTTGGGTTTGTTACCCAAAAACACAAATAGTATTGATGTGATTTATATGATATTTGCAGTGGTTCGACAATTGAAGGTGGAATGTTGAGGGGATAGCTAGATAATGAATTTTGTAAATGTACAAACTACTATTACTAAAGTTGTCATAATATGTATGGATTGCTTAGATAATGATAAAAATGATCGATGTTGTGCCAATTGAGGTCATAATGTTTATTATGGTTTCATAGATCGAGTGGATATCAAGGAGGGTCATGATACAACTATCAACAGTATTGATGTTTACTTGGTTAGCGTTAAGGAGTGCGTTACTTTTGCAAGCTACTGAATTTATGAAAATAAATGTGTATTGCTTAAGCTAGAGTCATGATGGAATGAATAATATTTTATAGTTATTTGATCGTTACTAGAATCCTAGCCTATGCACTCATCTTTAGCTCGACTAGTCAAATATTTAGACCCAGCTTAGTAGATCTACCCCTATATTTTCACATCCCCAACATCTCTATTATTATGTTGTTAGTTTTGCTAAATTAAAATTTGTGTTAGCTGAATCTTGAATTTATTTACTGTAAACCCCCAATCAGACCCTACAATTAACTAGCTCAATGAATTGCTTCTCTCTTAAACTACCTGTCACGACCCAACCTATGGGCCGTGACTGGTACCCGATTGGGGCACCCGAACAAACATTATTAAACCAAACTCAGAATAAAATTACTATTCACTTGCAGAAATTTCGACAGAGTTTCCTCTGTTTTACTGATTAGCCACCTGAAATCAGAAAGTCCCAGCAGACAAAACAGACATATCAACAAACATATCTATATATATATATATATATGCGGGCCGACAAGGTCACTGCTGCGGTTAAACCGCCCAACAAACACAGCATACAAACGTAATATTCAAACTGTCTGCAATGTCTCCCATACTCAGCAAACACACATAACGAACCGACGGACTGGTATAACCCGTACTCATAGGATGCCCACAGACCTCTATACAGACTGACTGACAATCAAGACGGGACAGGGCCCCGTTGTACCCAATCCGAATATAGTACCAAATAATAAAATAGTAAGTATACCAAAAGTAGCTCCGAAGTAAAGGAGCTCTTCAAACTGCTAACAGGAGTCCTAGGCTGGAGGCCCGCTACTCTGATCGTCGGTACCTGCGGGCATGAAATGCAACCCCCAAAGAACGGGGGTCAGTACGAAAGATGTACCGAATATATAAAGCAACATGTACAGAGTACATATTTATCAGGACGAGTATAAAAGCAAAATACAGTGATAACTTGACTACGCGAAATATCAACAGCCTTACGGTAAGCACATATTCAAAATAATGATATATTTACTTTTAAAAATGCAAATTAGGATAATAACTCACCACGGGGGTTTGAAAGCCCAACACAACAACTAATGTAGGGTACCCAAAATACCATGGCATAGGTGGCTAGGGAAAATCACATCAAGAACCAATGGTTGAATGCATACTTGATATCTCCAAATACTTAGTACCAGAACAAACAGCATATAACAAACAAATTCAAGTATAGAGGCAAATGCATACCGTGCAAAAGTTGGACCGCTTGGATTATCGAGTCGTGCCCACCGAACATGTTACCTGGACCGCTCGGATGATCTAGTTAGTGCCCGAACAAACAGCGTATAGCAAACAAATCCAAGTATAGAGGCAAATGCATACCGTGTGAAAGTTGGACCGCTCGGATTATCGAGTCGCGCCCACCGAACATGTTACCTGGACCGCTCGGATGATCGAGTTGTGCCCACCAAGAATGTATTTTGGACCGCTCGGATTATCGAGTCGCGCCCACTGAGAATGTATGAACTGGACCGCTTGGATTATCGAGTCGCGCCCACCACAGAAAGGCCTGGACCGCTCAGATTATCGAGTCGTGCCCGGTATAATGTTAACACTGGAACATCCTTCACTTATATCATGCAAACCACAAGGCAACGTCTTAACGCATTCTCCACTAACTTTCTACTAACACAGTCGAACAAATCCTTAAACGTTATGGGACGAGCATGATTCTTAATTCACAACATTTCACATACCCATAAACTGCATTCAGAATTTCTAGTTCACATAAATGTTTTCACTACTTCAAACTGGCTAGTCTCCAATTCTTCAAAAAATCTGGTAATTCTTTTCATCCATATATTAACATAGAGTATGGAATAAGGGCATAGACCAATACTGTGACTAATTTATAATTCAAAGAGACTTGAAGGCTTCATTGATTCCTATATCATGGGACACAAAACATAGATAAGCATTAAATGCTTCAGATTGTTGTATTATTATTATTGCTATTATTGTTGGTCCAAAATAGTAGCAAATTGTTCATACCCACTAATAATGCATAGATGGCCTTAACTCGTTTAGACTCGTCAAACTTTAAATAAACGGCGTCGTGGAGATTTAAAGGGGCCATACCTAGTCCACGTCAATACACCCTACCATGATATGCTCCAAAATGGTTTTCAAAGCATTTGACCTTTTTTCATAGAACACTTAAAACATAGAGTATTTCAACTTATCCATTTGTACACTTTAAATACCAAGCTATTAGTTCCCAACTACTTGCTTTCCTTGATCCAACTCATACTATGTATGCCAACTTAAAAAAAAAGTAGCCCTAATTAGGAATTTCCTTGTTCCCGAAAAGATCAAAATGTACGTAACTCACTTTTGTGTTAAACACCTAAGGAAATAGGGGTTCTTGGAACTCGTTGTATTTTTAGGAGTCAAACTCATTTATGCCAAAACCAAGGGACCTTACATGACCAACAAACTTATCATTAGTTAGTTTCTTCAAACTCACTTTCACTTCTCATTTCCCTAGCTCGCGAGAATATAGAACATCACTACGGTCGATAAGGTAGCTAGGAATAGTATAAGGTAGGTGTAGGTTTGGACTACCAAGAGAGAGAGTGTTTTCCTTCTGTTTCTTAAGATTACTTGGAAGGAACAAATGTATACGTTAAGTCCAAATTGGTGATATAAAGAATTATTCAAATGTTACCATATTTGACATTTCCAAACTGTTCATGCCACAAGGAAAAAAAACTTTACATACCTTTCTTTCGTTTCTAAGTGAGCTCCAACGATGAGTCAATCCAACTTTATTCTTCCAAACGCCCAACGTCAATAATTATTGAAACAACGAACATTATTCATTGAACTCCTTTAAGACTTTAATTACTAAACTTCCTTCAAATTTTTACAACAATTTCACCAGAATAACCCCTTAAAATTAGCCATCCCGGGGTTCCAACTTGACCCCTTTTAATCAACAACAACAACCACAATAATTATGGGATAACTAGAGACCATTTCGGACCACAAAACTTCATTAATTCACTAACAAAGCTTGTTCCTTACCAAAACTAAAAAACAGGGCCAGCAACACCATATATACACATTCAACATGTTCAAATACTTCTACAAGTTCCAAAAGTCCAATACTATCATTCAAACGCCAAACGGAAACTTAAAACGTCAAAGCGTAACATTACTTAGTTTTCATTCAAAACTGGAAATTCTGGGCAGCAGTCCTTTTTATACATATCTACCATGTTTAAACACTCCTATACGTTCCAAGGATCATATTACACCATTCAAACACCCAACATAAATTCCCAACGTCAAATGAAACCTTAAAATGCTAAAATGCCAACACTCTTACCACCTTACAAGAAACATATTTTAATACCAACTATACAAAATAACATGAAATCGAAAAGTCATGAACTCATACATACACATATACCTCCACCTTACAAGAAACATATTTTAATACCAACTATACAAAAGAACATGGAATCAAAAAGTCATGAGCTCATACATACACACATACCCAATTTTGGATTACACCTCTTAAGCTTCAAACTTAACTAAATAATCAAACTTTCATGGTTATTCTTTCAATCTAACACCCTCCAACCCATTTAAAACCTTTAATTCAACTCAAAAGAAGAGAAAGTTCAACTTACCTTCACAACTTCAAAACTTAAATTCGAAAATTCCAAGCGGTTCCTTGCCAAACTAATGCTTCTACGATTCTTGGGGGACCCAATATACTAGGCTTGAAGCCTTAAATTTGGAAGAAGAAGCAAAAACAAAAAAATTTCGTGTGGTTACTGTAGCAACCAGTGAACAACGCTACTGTTCACTGGTTTCTCCATTTTTCTCTAAGTGTAGAAGATGGGAAATATTTTGTGGTCTCTTGTACATATAAATATCCATGAGTTATGTACACCTACTTACATGAAAATTTCCAACTTAACTTTTCAAATTCCCCAAAGTTGCACTTAAGCGTCGAATCTTCCACAAATGACAACATTGGTCACAAGGTTCGCAATGGTTCTGAAACACCAATATACGGGTTCTAACACTACCATTCCCTGTGGGATTCGTCTCCGACTCTTTTGTTGGGTTAATATGCTAATAACAATTATCCCTCCTTCCATTTGAGTAGTAGATTTGAATGTCATCAAAAACAGCATCGCTGCCAGGGAATGATGCTAGTTCTTGATTGAAGTTTTTATTGAACTTTGTTTTTGTATTTAGAGTTGTTTTATTACTTTTCTTGTTGTTTTTGTTGTGATAATCAAGTGTTAAGATGGACGATGAAGTAAGTGTCCATGGTGACAATGTGGGAAAGGTGAATGACTTTTAAGACGTCAACTGGATCAAGTGGGGAGTGTGGTACCAATCCGATTACCTCCATTGGATCATATCACAAGCACCATGTTTCAACTGCTTCAGCTAAAATGACTATTCGGAGGGCAAGCCCATAAGGTTCCCCATGAGCATCTTCGAAATTTTGTAGACATCTGTTTGCCGCTTAACTTCTGGGGAGTCACCTAAGAGGCCATCAGATTGAGGTTCTTCCCATTCTCTTTTACCAGAGAAGCTGTGAGGTGGCTAGCTGAGCTTCCTCGAGACTCAATCACTTTGTGGTAGGAACGTTGAGATGCGTTTCTCGAAAGTTTTTTCCCTCCCTGAAAGATGGCTAAGCCTAGAAGAAGTATTGAGAACTTCAAAAGAATTGATAGTGAGTCATTGCATGAGACATGACTACGGTTCTGAAAACTTTTGTTTCAATGCTTGAACCATGGAGTTCGGACCACCTATTATTGCAATACTTCTATGTGAGTCTTCATGTAGTCAACAAAGGTATGGTTGACTATTGGTTTGAGGTGGTATCATGAAATAAACTTTTGCAGCTGCTTGTGAGCTATTAGACGACATGACCAAGATTAATCGGGCTTGGTATACAAGGGATGACCTTGTATCTTCTATCCGCAGGAGTCCGTCCAAAGAACAACTTGCTAAAGATTAAGAGAGAGATGAAAATATGGCTAAAATGTTAACTGAGCTAGATCTCTTGACTAAGCATTTAATAAGAGGAAACTGGAAGAGTGTTAATGTTCTAGTTGTTGTTGGTGATGTGTTGTATGATAATGTACCGT
The DNA here is from genome assembly GCA_000787875.1 of Solanum virginianum. Classification (NCBI taxonomy): domain Eukaryota; kingdom Viridiplantae; phylum Streptophyta; class Magnoliopsida; order Solanales; family Solanaceae; genus Solanum; species Solanum virginianum. Next base: position 17,813 of record DF361342.1, on the reverse strand, counting down.
ATAAAAGAGGATATAGCAAAGTGGTACATTATATGAGTAATCAGGTGATGGGTTCTTGGCTAACTTTTCCAAGGCCACCTAGGAATCAAGGTTGGAACAATGGAGTTGGATAGCAAAATAGAGCTTGGCCGGATCAACCTCAACTCAGAGGTTGGAGAAATCGCGATGGAGCCAGAGATAGGCATATTCCACCCCATGATAGGGTGTAAGTTATTGACTCTGTGGTGAATACAAAGAATTTCTGGACTGAGGACATGCTAACCCGAATCCTGAACAATGTTAAGGCCTCCGATAAAGTTCTGAAAGAAATGAAATCTGATT
>DF361342.1:3143-17438 GCA_000787875.1 Solanum virginianum | reverse complement strand
GTTCTGAAAGAAATGAAATCTGATTTCTCACAATTGAGTCAAATTGTGACTTCATACCCAGCTTCTATTAAGCACTTGGAGACTCAACTTGGAAATATCCCAGCCCATCTCAACCAAAGGCAAAAGGGAAGATTGCCCAGTGACACTGTTGCTAACCCAAAGAGTGCTGACCAATAATGTTTGGCTTAATGACCCGCAGTTGCGGAAGGTGTTTGCCACACCTATTGTTGAAGAAGGTGAGAAAGAAGTGGAAGAAGATGAAGATGCAGTGAGTGCCAATAATGATGATGATTTAGATGTGAATGAAGGTGGTGAGACTCTAGGCAGTCTCGAGAGTAGTGAGATAGAAAAAGTTAAGAATGGTGCAACGAACGCTAAAAGAGCATCCACAAAGAATCAACTGTGACATTGAAGACTCCACAGGTTAAGATCAATCCTCTATTCCCTAAAGGATTGAAGAAGAAAGAGGATTACCAAATTTCAAAAGTTCCTTTCTATATTCAATTCTCTGCCCATCAATGTTCCTTAGTTGAGGCAATAACTAAAATGCTAGGGTATGCAACATTTATGAAAGAGTTAGTAACCAAGAAAAAAACCTTATAGCGTGAGACTATTAAAGTGTCTCATAATAGCAGTGCTATCTTGATAGAAAATGTGGCTACGAAGAAAAAGGGCCCCGGTGCATTCACAATTTCTTGCACCATTAGTGCTTGCAAATTTAGTTACTGTGTCAAACCACCCGATAGACGATCTACACCTCCAGCCATATAAGGCCTTAAAGGGAGCCATCTAAATGCTAGAGTGATAACTGTTATTGTAAGCAAACTCCACCAAGGCTAAGAATTAATCCCATATGGCACCAAAATTGATAACATATGCCTGAAGTACATCCTCCAACACTTGAATGGTCCTCTCAGACTGGTCATTAGTTTCAGGGTAATAAGTTGTACTCATGTCTAAATGGGTACCCAAATCATGCTATAAAGTCCTCCAAAAATATGAAGTAAACAACAAACCATGATTTGATACGATGGAAATCAGGACTCCGTGCAACCTCACAATCTGACTAATGTAGAGCTGGGCTAGCTTCTCGGCATTATACATCACTTTGATCAGAATGAAGTGAGCAGACTTGGTTAGTCGATCCACCACTATCCAAATGGAATCGAAATCCATAATAGTAGGAGGCAACCAAACTACAAAATCTATAGTGATACGCTCCCACTTCCACTCGGGAACAAGCATCTTCTACATCAAACCTCTAGATTTTGATGCTCATATTTGACTTGTTGGCAATTTAAGCATTTCGCCATAAATTCAGTAATGTCAGCCCTCATCCCACACCACCAACAATATTATTTCAAATCATGGTACATCTTTGCTGCCCCTAGATGAATAGAATATCTAGTACAATGAGCCTCCTCACATATCAATCTGATCAAATCACCCACATTAGGGACACAAATAAAGCTCCTAATCCTCAAAACACCTTCAAAATCAAATACTGCTTCTCTAGCTTTACCTCTAGCCACTTTGACATGAATGATATGCATTCTCTAATCCTCAAACTACCTCTCATGAATCTAATCCATCAAAGATGAGTGAACCTCAATGAAAGCAAGCATCCCACCTGATCTGAAAGGTGTAATCTCACCAACTCATTGGCCAATCTTTAAACATCTGTAGCCAATGGTCGCTCCTCAACCCGAATAGCTGGCAGACTCCCTAAGCTGGAACCCTTCTTACTCAAAGCATCAGCCACCATATTGACTTTTCTTGGATGATAAAGAATAGTGAAGTCATAATCCTTCAGGAACTCAATCCACCTTCTTTGCCTCAAATTTAGATCCCCTAGCTGAAAATATATTGTAGCCTATGATTGTCAGTAAAGATCTCATAGTGAACTCCATATAGATAGTGGCACCACAACTTTAACACAAACACAACTGCATCTAAATCCAAATCATGAGTGAGATATTTTTTCTCATGGGCCTTCAACTACCTCAAATCATATGCAATAACCTTCGCTTTCTACATCAACACACCACCTAACCCACTCCCGAAGCATCACAATAAATGGTGAAGTCAACTCTTTCCTTTGGTAATGTCAAAATAGAAATTGTAGTCAACAATAACTTGAGATTTTGGAAGCTCTCTTTATACTCATTAGACCAGTAAAATATGACATTCTTCTAGGTGAGCCTGATCAGTAGAGCTGCAATAGTAGAGAAGCCCTACACAAAATAATGATAATAACTAGCACAAGCCCACAAAATTGTAAATCTCTATAGCTAAGGTAGACCTAGTCCATCTCCAAATGGCCTCAATCTTCACTGGATCAACTTGAATGCCTTACTTAGACACCACATGCCCCAAGAATGCCATGGAACTCAACCAAAACTCATACTTGGAGAATTTAATGTAAAGTTTCTCCTCTCTAAGCCTCTGGAGCATAATTCTCAAATGCCTCACATGATCTTTCTCGGTCTAAGAGAAGACCAAGGTATCATCGATAAATACTATTACAAACGAATCTAGATACGACCAAAACACCTCATTCATCAACATAATAAATGTTTCAAGGGCGTTAGTCAAACCAAAGGACATAGAAAGGAAGTCATAATGGTCATACCTGGTCCGAAAGGCTATCTTAGAAAGTTCTGAAGGCCGAATCCGTACCTGATGGTACATAGACCTCAAAATCAATCTTAGAAAGCAATGTAGCTCCCAGAAGCTAGTCAAACAAGCCATCAATATGAGGAAGTGGGTACTTGTTCTTGACAGTTACCTTGTTCAACTGCCTATAATCAGTGCACATTCTCATGGATCCATCCTTCTTCTTTACAAACAAGACTGGGGCACCGCAAGGTGAAACGTTAAGGCAAATAAAGCCCTTGCTCAATAGATCTTGGAGTTTCTCTTTTTAGCCCCTTCAACTCAATCGAATCCATATGATAGAAATAAGCTTAGTGCTCGACTCAAAATCAATAGCAAAATCAATTTCCCTGTTAGAAGGGACTCTCGATATATTAGTAGAAAAACACATTCGAAAACTTACAAACCATAGGAATAGAGTCCATAGATGGTGGTGCAGCAACAATATCTTTTGAATACTGTACCCACCCTAGCCTACAGGCCTCTGCTGGGGACTAGAGGAACTCTAACATGAGCCAATAGAATGAAGGGGACCTCATCCTCCCTCTGAGGCTGGCAAGGCTGCATGAACCCGACAGTGCTAAAATGAATCACCTCCCTAGTCATACCTCTGCCCCCGATAAAGGCACTCAAGAATTGTCTCAATGTACAGACCCTTTTGAGGTCCCCAAACTTCTCTCTTTGTATGAGTTCTGCCTCTTTGGCAGCACTAACTGCTGACTGAAAAGATACCCTATCTCTAGACACCCAAAACACTAACTATCTGATAGAGTAAGCCAATCCTCTCACAAACTGACAAACTCTCTCTACATTTGTAGGAATAAAAATTGTAGTATGTTGAGCTAGCTGGCAAAAACAAACCTCATACTCTGATACTGTCATAGTACCCTGTCCCAAACTCTCGAACCTCAGACGGCTCTCCTTCCGGATGCTCCAAGGGACAAATCTGTCGTAAAAGGCACCAAATAAAATCTCCCAAGTCATCAAAAGAGTCCCAACTTGAAATGACCCCAAATAGATCCTCCACCATTCCCTGGCTAAGCTACAAAGCTGAAGGGTAATATATCATACACCATGAGTCTCTACCAACCCCACGATCTCAAGTAACTCCAGACAAGTAACTAAAACTCATGTGTGTCGTCAGTCTTTCCACCCTAGAACTAAGGTAGATCCATCTTCCTAAACCTCGGACATCGACGCTACTCCTCATTAGTGAAGGCATCTACTAGAAGAATATCAACCATAGGGCGCTGATCCACCTGAACCTGGGCCACAAGGGCCTGTTGCTGATCCTTGGGTTAAACCCTAGCTCGTGTCTATAAAGTACCTAATGTATTAGCTAGGCTACCTGCCTAGCCCATGGTCTCAAGCACACTCAAGACTCTCGGAAGTATATCCTGTAGTAGCAGTGGTGCTACCGCATACTCATGAGAAACCTTCTCTACTCTAGCCTCTATAACTGGCTCGATGGAGATACCTCGCTCATGATCTCTTGGTAGTACTGCTCCTGGGCCCCAACCTCTAACTCTACCTTTGGCTCAGCCTCACTCTAGGTGAGGTCTCAATAGCAGTTTTAGGGGCTGCCTCCCTTCATCTGGTAGACGTTGTAGCTCTAGCCCTTGCCATATGTCAAAAGGACATAGGACCACTCAGCACTTAAACAAAACTCATGCACGAATTGATTAGAACGAAGTAAAAAAAAATTTCCTAACAGTCTACATAGCTTCTCAAGGATAAGTAACGGGCATCCTTGTACTGATCCTCAAGACTCTACTAGACTAGGCTTGTACACATGTGAGTCCTATGAACCTGGAACTCTGATACCATATTGTCACTACGTAAAATTCAGATGTGATGGTACTCACCTAACCCATCAAGGCGAATCAGTGCAAAACTTAAATAACTCAACTTAGTAATGAAAGCAGAAGATAAATAGTCTAATAAGATAAATCATCATAGGACATCAAAAGCTACAACCATCCCAGAAACTGGTGTCTCATGTACAAGTCTTTATATATAAAATACTCAAATAAAATATAATTCTCAATGTCTAGTCCTCAAATAAAATAAAACATAAAATAAAATCTGAAGGTCTGCTAAAGATATAAGCAGCTACCTCACAAGTGATCCAATAGCTCGGTTCGATAATGAAAAATACTAGCAAGATGGATTAGGCTCATAACCTATAAAATGGTAGCAAGTTATGAGAACCAAACAATATAATACTAAGCAAATAGAAAAAACCTAAAGTAAATTCTCCTATCCTCCCAACCATATACCACCGAACTACACACCTACACTCATGAATGTCCTAGAACAACAACAATATATACATACATACATATGTATTCACAACATCTACATAATCCAGCTTTCACAATAAATGTATATAAGGCTCAAGTTATCAACATACATATATCACAGTTTTGCACTAGCTCACTCTTATCAATATACAAGTTTCAAACCATTCACAACCTCACACATTGTACATATATCAATATTAAGAAAGAATGATATGAGATGAAGTGAATGAAATGAAATGCAACTCATGCGATGCAATGTCAGAAGGGAACACATAGGGCTACACATGGATCATGTACCCGTCAGAACTATTTTCGTTCGGCATTTACTTTCATATCTAGCCAGAATCATTTTTCCTTCCATTTTCATTTTCTTTCTTTTTCTAGCCGAAACCATTTTCCTTTGGCTTTCCATTTTTTTTCTAGCAGGAACCATTTTCCTTTGGCTTTCAAATCTATGGTTTTTCCCCCTCCTTAATAATTCAATTCACCATAATTTATTGAAATATAGCATCTCAATCATATAACGAATCTAATGTCAGTAAAATCAATCAATTCGGGTGAAATGGGCTAGAAAAAGTAGCCAGAATATGAAATTAATGCATGAAAACGTTCTCCAAGTAATAAGAAATTTAACAGTGAAAATCATTTCAAAAATAGAGTTAAAATGAGATAGGACTCATCAATTTAACATTAGAAATCTATATTCAAAAAATTCCAAATTTATCTAATCAAAATCCCTAAATTCTTAGTTTAAAACACAATTTAATCAATGGAAATTGAAGAAATAGGTTAGAAAATAGTTACCCAATAGATTTGCCTTGGAAAACCTTGAAGAATCACCCAAATGAAGCTTAGAAGCTTGAAAATGGTGAAAAAATTAATTAAACATGTCGCTTAATAGTCCTCACTGTTCAGGTGAAAATGTATTTCGCGAATGTGGATAAGGAACCGTGAACGCGAAGTAATAATTCTCCTAATGCTCTGTGGATTCGAGGACTTGATCCATGATTGCGGAGAACACCCTCACAATGCTCAACGAATGTGGGGGTCACTTAGGCTAGACCCCATGCATGCAGGTCCACTCTGGCAAACGCGGAGTACAAAGTGGGTGGTACCAAATATCAGTAGCAAACACAACATACAATTCAAGAATTTGCCCCTCGAGATTCGTTCGGTACCCTATGAACATAAACCAAACATAGAACCCCACCAAAAATAACATTCCAGACTTAATGAAACCGTTAAAATTTGAATTCGAGGTCTCTTTAGCTCGGAACCCAGACCATTTAAACTAGTTTAAAACTCAGATACCTAAAATAACCACAAAAACTCCAAAAATTACAAGGAGACCATTTTTAGCATTAGTTTCACCATCTGAAACCACCAGAACTAACAAAATTTAAGTTCGAGCTTCCGAACTCTAAATGTTGATCAAAGTCAAACTGTGATCCAAAATGAACTAAAAGTGCAACTTTGGTTCTAAAATCTTTATTGTAACTCCAAATTCAGTTCTGCAAGTTCTCCTAGACTTGATTTAGCATATCAAAGTTGATAGAATTGATAGAATCACACTCCAACATTTCAAACAAAATGACTCCAAAAACTCAAGTTTTCCAACTTTAAGCCTTTAAAACTTCTTTCTTTGGCAAAACTCTAACTTTTTACAAAGTTTTCAAAATTTGACTTTTAGGCTTACCGAAAAAGACCCAAGACAATTCTAGAGAAAGACAAAATGATAATTTGTTAAAAATATCAAAAATGACCTTCGAGGTCATTACAACACTTTTGGCGGGTGCTACATATTCTTAGACTCAATACCTTCTTTTTCCTCTACCCCTACCTAGACTGCGTTCTCTCGTGACTGGATTCTCTACTAGCTTATTATTGTGATCTATTTGCATGATTGTAACATCCCAAAATACCCCCTAGATGTGACTGTCACCCGCCCACACCATTTATCGGGAGAACCAAAAATCCATACATGCATTCAAATTATCAAAGCATAGAGATACAATGTGTGCAACACCAAACCTCATCACTACTCATATAAATGGAATAACTATCAAGCCAAAATAATATATCGAGTTACGAAAGAAAAAGGTCACTTAAAAAAATATCTCTAGCCCAAACCTATTAATAAGATCATGGAGCATCTAATAGAGTGATATGCGTTCAACTGTCGGGCACGCAAACTCCAAGAAGGAAAAATACATAAGTTATACTAGATAAAGCTGAAATAGTAGCCTTCATGAATAATGTGAAGGCTCGCCTCAGTAACAGAGTCTACGAGAACGAACTTATCAGTCACAAGTCTCACCCTCTGCAACAATATCTACATTGGCATGGATGTAAAGAGTAAGCTATATACAAATATAACTCAGTAAGATCCCCGACTCGCTACTTTAATACCCCTAGAACAAGAGTTATAAAATACATCTGTACCACGAATATACATAAATAATATACACAAGAATATACTTCATAATAAGCTCAATAAGTTCAAACAAATATTCAAAAAGGTCACCACATGTCTCAATTCAATCCACACTCAAAACTTTTTATAAACGGCAGTGAAGGAGATCAACCCATCACCCCGACAAGTCCATAGAAACATGTATAATGTTCTAAAAATACATTACGACAACGTGTACAAAGCTCCTAACATATTACGGCAACATGGGTATGCCCCTAACATATTACAGTAGCTATGTATGCCCCTAGTAACCACATCACGGTAATAAAGAAAGGTATCCAGGATCACACCATATATAACTTATTAAAAACTTTGATATTCTTTTAAAAAATAGCATATCTAGGGCTGATTAGAGAATAGCAACTCTGTCAAGCATATGTTTGTCCCAACACATGCACCAGATAGAGAAAAGTATGTTTTTCAAAGCATGTTTGAAAAGCAAAAACTAAAGCTTTAAGTATCACTTACCTTATTAATGACAAGTTCCACAACTTTGCACGCGTAGAATACCCACCAAAACATCCCTTGCTTACCTCAAACTATGAAAAAATATTATTATCGATATTAATTATATTGGTCAAACACAAATCTTAATATCCCTAGCCTTCAAGTTTAGGGTTAAAACCCTAATACCCAATACCTTATATTATAAATTAAGAGTAAAGGTATTGTTAATGTCATTGTTAAAACTTTTTTAAAAAAATTAATTTTTGGTGGGGTCCACCTTTTTATTAATAGAATAAAAGAAAATTACACATTGTATCTACTCTACTAACTAATCGACATAGACATTAAAACTATGCTAAAAAAATACTTAATGTAAATTATACTAATGTGCCTTCCTCTCTACTTTTCTATTTCCCGCTATGGCTCTTCAGCTCCTTTCCTCAGTTGTTTCCACATGGTGCTGGAAAAAAAATCCTCCATCTTATCATTGTCCTTGTTTTGGTTCTCCTGCTCCTTGAATTCCTTCTGGGTGTTGGCTTCTACCGGGTAATTGCTACTTTGGTCAATTTTGATTCCCCTTTTTTCACTTTGTTCTAATCTTGTTTCTTCGTAGATTCTGGGTCTGGTCTCTCCCATCTCTGACGTTCATGCTTCTTTCTCTATGGAATTGCACTTGCAGTTCTTTGTTGATCAATGAACTCAACCGATGATGTGATTTTGGTCAGTTTTCATTTCTACACATGGTAAATCTTTTCGGTACTATAACTCTCTTTGTTAAATGTATAGAAATCCATGTAAAGCTTAATTTTATGTATATCCTTATCTTAAGGGACTGTAATTAACTTAACTAATTTTGATAAATGTTGATCCTTCTGGTTCTAATTCTAATGCATGGGATTAATGTTTTGTTGACGTTAATGATCCGCCTCCCCTTTTTTGGAACTTGTTTAAATTCCTGAAATACTAGGGTAGCACCTTCTCATTCTGCTAAGTTGGCAATGTAGTACATCAGTTGGTTCTCCTCCCTAAGAATGTGTTGAATATGTATGTGTTGTTTGTACATCTGTTATTGTATTTCCTCAACCATATCTGCCACTTTTTGAGATACCCCCCTCCCCCCTATTTCTTTTTGAGGATTCTCAACATGACTAGTGAATCTGTCGAAAGTATCTTGACAGTATGAATTTCCTTTTTCCAGTATCTTACTGCCTCCAAAAATTGCCTTTGCTTCAGCCTATATATTTGTTATTTGCCCTAATGTGCTTGCTTGTGTATAATAGAGGTTTCCTGTTGATCCCTAATGCAGAATCCATAGGAGCTAGGGCCTGGATTCCCTTTATTTATGTCATCAGTGTTATATTTTTGATGTCCCACCCACTGGTGGCAGTTTCCATCTAACTAGTTTGTGATATAGCTTAGGTTGATATGCCCCAAATATTCTGATTACTTCATCCCAGGTACAATCCCATACCCTCATTGTAGGAAATACTATCCTAATTAGGTGGTGAATGCTCACCTGGATATGATGTAACATCAAATGTACTGGTATATCCCCATCATGCCTTCTACGATTCATTCTTTTTCATCATTCCTAAGAGATTAATATAGGAATTGCATTATAAATCTGTTGGAGTCTGAAACTTTATGCTTCATTCCACCATTCCTTAATGATTGTGTGCAACTGCAGTCCCTCCATTTTGAATCCTGCATATTTGGAGAAATATTCACACACCCTCTTAGCTGATGTAGCTGTGAAGAACAAGTGTTTCATTGTCTCCTATGTACCCCCCTCACAGTAATAACATTTAGATACCACATTTATTTTCATTCTTGCCAAGTTATCATCTGTTGCTATTTTGTCCCTCTAGACCTTCCAGAAGAAAAAATAAATTTTGAATAGCAAACCCTTTACCCAAAGTTGCTTGTAGATCTCTCTTGATATTCTTTATTTTAACTAATTCCCAAGCTGACTTCACAGTAAATTTGCTAGTAGATTTCCCTATCTACCAAGCCCTATCAGAAGCATTATTTGTTTGTAAGGGCTTTATGTCCTCACAAATGTAATCCACTATGTCCCCATCTATTAAGTAGGTCTGTAACCTCTCTATATCCCATACCCCATTCCTGACAAATTCTTTCACCTCTATCTCCTCCTCTGATTTATTACTGAACTCTATATAATACAAAATACCCAACTGATTCCAGTTATTAAATCAAAAACTAGCATTTTCAGACTTTTATTTGCCACCAAATGTTATGTTCCACCTCCTCCCTTATCTGAATCATTTTTCTCCACACATGTGAGGCCCTTATCCCAGTAGCTATCACAGGATGTAGCTTCTTACAATACTTGTTCCATATATATGAGCTCCAAAGTAAGTTAGATGTTCTGAACTTCCACCATAACTTTGCAAATAAAACATCAACCATTTAGTGGAGGGATCTTAACCCTATGCCCCTTTCATCTTGAGAAAAACACAATATTTCCCAGGACACCTAATATTTTCACCTATATTCTCCATAATTCCCCCAAAATACTTTGGCTATAATTCTGTGAATTATATCCACCACCCCTTTTGGAGGGTTCATTACTGATATCTGATATATTGAGATGGATTGCAGTACATGCTTTATCAGAATGTACTTTCCTCCGGAAGATAACAGTTCATTTCTCCAACTGAGGATATTTGAGGTAACTTTTTTAACTAGGCCCTCAAAATACTCCTTCTTTTTTCTCCCATAAAAAATGGGACATCCAAGATAGGTAAAGGGAAATGTACCTTGCCCTATGCCTGTCCACCTTCTCAACCTCTGTCCCACTTGAGTTGGCACTCTGTCATGCAAGTAGAAAAAACTTTTGGACAGATTGATCATCTGCCCAGACACTTTTTCATGATCCTTTACTACTTTCATCATCATGTGGACTGACCTCTTGTTAGCTGAACAGAATAAGATTGTGTCATCTGCATAAGATAGATGATTAATCTTGTCACTCTATCTGGGCATTCCAAATCAAATGAAATCAGCTCCCTCATGGAGTAAATTCAGAGATCTAGATAAAATTTCTGTTGCAATAATACAGAGGCTAGGGCATAGTGGATCCCCTTGCTTAACCCCTCTTGAGGATGGGAAGAAGCCATAGGCTTTTCCATTAATCAAGATAGAATACAAATTATTAGATAACAATCTCCATAACATATCAATTGTTCTTTCTCCAAAACCAAACCTTCTCATTACCTGTATTAGAAAGACCCAAGAGACCCTGTCATATGCTTTTGTCATATCCAGTTTCACTACCATATTAACATGATTGACTCTTTTATTGATATCTCTTACTATCTCCTGAGCAAGTAGAACATTTTCAGATATATTTCTCCCTTTTATGAATCCAGACTGATTTGGTGAAAATTCTAGTAAATATATTTTCAACTAACAAGAGCACACAACAACAAGAAAATACTTATACTTTACCACCCAAAATAGTGGTACAAACATCAATTGATTCTATGTATGAATTTCTCCAAATTCTCCAAATCTGCCCAAATTTTTGTTCTGCTGAAGCGCAATAGAGCAAAAAAAAAACAAGGGTCTTTTGTCATTTCTTCTCTCTCTCTTTTTTTTTAAGTTCTGTTGCGTGACAGATTCAAATAAAAGGGTTGGGCTTATTTTTTTTTAATTCTTAAAAATTATTAGTGGTTAAAATTATCAATTAGCCCTTCATTAAAAATAAGGGTTATTACACTGATGTTATGATATCATGTATTAACCATCTGGCGGTAGAAGAGTATTAAACAAGATACCAATTTGGGCCGCCAAATACTAATTGAAATCAAATTATAGCACAAACAAAGAAGACAATGAGATTTTCTAAAGTCCTCTGGCCTTTTGAAAAAAGGTGTAAATGTCTCTCTATCATTTTACAAGACTCTACTAGCTTGGTTTTGGTACACTAAGATTAGTGAATATATGATTCTGATGTCAACTTTTGTCACGACCTCAATCCACTATGATTTTTACTCATGCTAACTCTCTGGCAGGAGAACCATTATTAAACCCCAACTAAAAATACAAATACAAAACAATTATTTAAAGATGTGAAAACAAGTTTAAATTCCAATCAAATATATAAATACGATACATGTATTTAAAGATGTGAAAAAAGGTTTAAATGACAATCAAGAGTTGAATCTCCAGAAACTCAAATGAATAAATTTAAAAACAACATAAAATTTTAATCCATTAGAATCTAAAAGTTATTGTACCAAAATTCTATCGACAATCAAGAAAAAAAAGGACGCAACTCTATAAATACTAAAATAAAATAATGTCTAAAAATATTAAAGTCTGAAAAAGTAGAGTAAGATTATAGATGAATCCATGAAAGTCTAAAAAATCAAGCTCATCCTTGAATTTCACAAATCAACAATCTTCTGGTTGAGGTCTATCAGTAGCTATTTGAAGATGTTATGTACTCAACAAAGAAAGAGCAAGTGCAGTATTAGTACACACAACAACAATGTACTAAGAGGATCACATAGCTATTCTAGTAAATACAATACATGAAAGTAACAACAACATAGTAAAACTGCATACATACAGAAATACAGTAGCTAGTTACCATTTTATAATTAGCCTATAGTTTCTAGTATCAATTTTAAATGTAGCAGTCAAGACCGTCCTCTTATGGGACTCATACCCAAACTGTTAGTGTGCTAGCATGACATTCGTTCTAATAGTTAATGTATCGACGTAACACTCAATCTAATATATATTGGTGTGACACCCAATTCAATATGTATCGGTATGGTACTTGATTCAATATGTATCGATGTGATATTCAATCTAACAATCACAATCGCAATGATAGTGAACACGCTTGCATAATCAAATAACAGGTTCACTATATGCAATTGATTACATACGACACTTTATTAAGTTTATTCTACTATTAGTATTCACATACATGCATGCAGTACTAACAATGCAATTAACAAGCATATATAACACAAACAAAAAAATAAATTACCATCTACCTTAAAACAAGTCTTGACAATTCTAAAGAACTGGAGCTTTTTTCTTTTTTTTCAATGCCTTAGCTCGTTTTTTGGTCTAAAATAATTAAAGAAGATAGAAAATCAATGAACAATGGTCTAAGTTACCTAGATTATGTACAAATGTTAGCTCTTGGCAACTTCGATAATCATCTCTTCTTACTAGGACATTTTTTTGTCACGACCCAACCCCGTGGGCCGCGACTTGTGCCCGAATTGGACACTCAGACGCAAATACCAAATCGGACACCAACTTAGATCCAGACTTTAACCTGTGTCCATTTTTTTTCTAAAAACATTAGACAGAGTTTTCTCTGTTTTATGAACTACCTACCTGCATATAGATACGTCCCAACATACAACACAAGTGTGTATATATACGCGAGCTGACAAGGTCACCGCTGCAGTTAAACCACCCAACATACATAACTTACATACAGAATCATACAACTACCGAATCCTATACACACAGGCGTCCACAGACCTCTATACAAACTAACAGAATCAGAAGACGGGACAGGGCCCCTGTCATACCCTTAACTGTACATGAATACAAATTAAGGAAATAAATATATATACCAAGTGTTCGCTCCGAAGCAAAGGAGCACTTCAAACGGCAGTCAGAGATCCTAAGCTGGCTCGCTACCTTCTGCGTTTGTCCCTCCGAGCATGAAATGCATCCCTCGAAGAGGAGGGGGTCAGTACGAAGGACGTACCAAATATGTAAAGCGAGGAGTACACAATATAGATAAGAGTAATAAACTAAATGGAGGTACATAAGTCAAACTTATAAGCAAACATCAAAACAATTCTTTAGTTAAAATATCAAACTAAGGCATACCCGAATTATGTCAAGTATTTACTTACTAGAATGTAAGGTTATAGAAACAAGACCAAAGTATAACAATACGTGACTATCTAATTTATTACATACTTTCTTCCCACTATCTGAAACTGAGGGATAACTGAAATAAAAGTACGAAAAGCGGAATATATCCACAATATATCACAATGTTTATTATCAAAATTCAACTTCAAGTCACAAACATTTACTTTTCTAACACATCAATCATAGAGTAAGTGAGTCAGGCATTACGTATCGCCATTCCTGCCTTACATATTAACATACAGAAATAATGTAAGTGAGCTAGGCATTACGTATCGCCGTCCCTATCTCCCATGCTTAGCATAGGTGAGTCGGGCGTTATGTATCGTTATCCCCGTACACACCTATCCTAATACCGAAGCAACTATTGTGAGTTAGGCATTACGTATCGCTGCCCCTATACCCACTCAGCGTACCTCGCAGTGAGCCGGGCGTTACGTACCGCCGTCCCCGAACCCACCGTCAAACAGCCTAACTCCG
>DF361343.1:34490-60460 GCA_000787875.1 Solanum virginianum | reverse complement strand
TATATATAATCATGTAAATTATTTAATTAATGAGAAAGAAAAATTTAACAAAATTTATGGATGGCCTTCCTGCATCATTTTGACTAATTAAAGATAAAACGAAAGCATAAACATTGATAATATTATTACCAACATGAATTGTGATGTATTTGTGAAAGTGCTTCACTGTTAATTAGAAATCTCAAGTTTGAATCCTGAAACTTTATAATTTCAAATTTTACTATGCAAATTTGAAGTGATAATGTCTGAGTTTACGTTTAATATTTATATATATTTAATAAATTTATCAATATAAATATATAACTGAATTCAATTGAATCCATGTAAATATGTTTTGGCGCATTTTAGTTTTTGAGGACTAGAAGCAATTAAACTATTAATTAACATTTACAGCCACTAATTATACAACTTATTTTTGTAGTATGGAGCATTACACCAGCTTTTTGAAAAAAAATAAAAATAAATAAGTGTCTGATCAAATCAATCAATCACCTAATTATAAAATATTCTCTAATTCCTTCAAAGTCATCCAAATCCACAAATCTAGCTAGCACCAAATCTTAAAATATATATAGATATTTCTTTTTCCAAACTCCAAATGGTGCATGAAAATTCAATCATTTACAAACTTCAACAAAAATTTAAGCAAACATACCATTAATAAGTAATTGTTTTTGTGTGATCTATAAATTCACGAGTTTTAATTATGAAATCATTGGAAATAACATTTTTATCTCTATGAGGTAGTAATAAGATTTGCGTATATTTTATCCTCCTCAGTCTCTACTTGTGGGGTTCCACTAAATTTATTATTATTGTTAATTATAAAAACAATTACTAATACTTACATTAAGATAAATTATCCACGTCGATTATATTTTTTTAGGGTGTAACCCTTTGTGCACTAATTAAATTACATCAAGATATAGCCATATAGGAGGCTTAGAAATATATGCATTAATGTCATAGAGTTAAGTCTTTTTCTAGCTATGTATTTGTGACTTCATTAATGTGAAAGCATGATATAACATGATGATGCTTTTATTTTTCCTTTAATTTAGACATTGATAATTGATATATATAATTTATAATATAATAATAGAAAAATTAGTCTTGTGGAGTTGGTAGCTATACAATGGTCATTAAATTTGTCAAGAATTGTAATATATTGAGATTTTGTACCAAACATGACTTATTAGAATGCTGGCTGTTCTTGTAGACTAAAGGGTAACATTGAAGGTGATGTGGGGTTTCCTTTTTCAAAAAATATTATAATAATTTTTTAAAATGAGAAAAATAATTTTTAAAATAGAAATTAAAAAAATAAATTTTATAAATAGTATTTTATGTTAATTATATTTTCTCACCTTCACCTTGACCTCATAACCACGATCCAGATCAGGGATGCTGCTAGACCTTTTATAGGAGATTCATCCGAATCTCTTTCCACGATAAATTATACTATTTATATATGGTTAACATAAGTTTTTATAGTATATAGTAGATGTCGAACCCCTTCTATTAGTTTACATGGCTATTTTTTTAAATTTTGAACCCCTTTAGTGATAATTCTGGCTCCGTGAAATCAATGCTCCAGATCATCTCACACTTCTACCCTTCTCTTTTACTCCAGAATATAGTTCGAACCCTGTTTGATGAAATATTATACTATATATGTAAGATTAAAATCATCATTATTCTCATTCCTAAAGTGTTAGTTTCCCTCGAATCGAAGTTATTCAAAATGCTTTTAAATTAATATTTTCTATTTATTTACTTATTTTCGTGATTTTTCCTCCTACCTAATACACCCTAAGTCTACTTTTTCTTCCCCCACATTTCTTCTTTTGGTCGTTTATTGGAGAACAAAATTTGATACAACGTAAGCAATGTGAATTATATTAATATAATTTTTATATTGTAGGGAAAGAAAACAAAACAGCATTCCTTTCTTTTGTTTGGTCATATAGCAAATAAAAAATACTATAGATTAAATCCATTCTATATTATTTTAAGGGATTAAAAATGTGACCTTTTTTCTTCTTCTGACATAACTACTTGTCAATTTATTTATATATAAATATTTGACTTTAAAACGATCAATTTTAACTAAAATCATTACTATTATTTTGAGGGCACTTCTTGTAAATCGATTTTTCATCATTTTATACTATGAATGAACATACGTTATGAGTTCAACTAAATTCCTAACTTTGAACTTACCATGTACTAAAACTTTTTAAATATATAAGAATATTATATTTTGAAAATAATAATTCGATTCATTAGTAAATTCAATGATATACCAAATTTATAATATCCAAATATAAAAATCTCTCTCTACTATATTTAGGTAAAGTCACGTAAATCATATGATACTTTTTATTAAAGAATGGCTTGGTCAACACTTCCTTTGTATTATTTTTATCGTTTGATTCAGAAGTAAGTTATGCAAGGATAAGTAATATAAATTTAATTTTATGTAGAATTAGTTTATAAACATTATTTATATAATGATTAATAATAAATTAGAGATTATTATGTAATGATTAACAATGAACGCATGGTTATGAAATGATTAATATTTTAAAGAAAATATTGTACATGAATTAATTACTGTAATAGGGCATTTTGTCTTTAATTTAACCTCTGCTTTATCAATAGATGTAGTTTCAAAATATATAGACTTTTGCATAATTTAATGTGGATATTATTTGGTACGACCAAATAAATACTCCTCTCGTCTTAATTTATTTATCATGATTTTTATAAGTAATTATTTTAAATTATTTATTATTTATAAATTTTAAAATAAAATTAATTGTTATCTCCTTTTTACTCTTAACAAAAATTATTCTTGAAGCTAGAAACACCTCAAAATGACACATAAATGGAGTAAAAATATAATGAAAAGAGATTATATCTTAAGACATTAATAAGGGTAAGACTATCAAAGATTTTTTCTTGGTTAATATTTTGGGGATGTATAAAAAGAAAATACGACATAATTCGAAACAGATAGAATGTATGCATATATGTATTATATTAAAATATCTTATTATGCCAAATTTTATGTTGAGATTTAATTCTTCCTATACTCGAAACAAACAACTCCTTTAATGTTATAGTAAGAAATTAAATGCAAAAACCAATAAGGGAATGGGGAACTGTAGTCATACTAGTGGTCAAGCCATGCATTGTACGGGCACTATATATGTGATCTAAATAAAATTTGAAGAGTCAATAATTTAAGTATATTTGTCATGCTCCGAGTCTACACCCTAGATGTGACTGGCACTTGAGAACCATCGCTGGTCCTCAAGGGAACCCTTGGCTTGGCTGACTTACTCAAATTGAGACTTTAACATGCATGTAGAAACTTTACAAGATGTACCTTTAAAAATATTTAATAAAACTCAAATACTCTCAATCTTGCTTTATACAAAGTCTGAAAATATCTCGTTATACAATTTGTGTTAATGCTCAAAATGACTGAATGAAAATACCAGATTGACTCACTAACTATGTCCATAAAGCTTCTACTGTACTGAGATAGGTGCCGCAACAAGACCCACAACCACCTAACTATAAGATAAAATACATATACTAAACTGACTAGAGTCCTCCGAAAAGCAAAGAGGTCTCACCCATTGTCTCTGGAAAGCTGGCATACTGAATATCTATTGTCATATAGATACTTGAATCTGCATCATAAAAGGTGCAGCGCCAAAGGCGTAAGTACGTAAAATGTACGGTATGTAAAATTGTCAAAATAGAAACTCACGGTAGGCAATACTTTTAAGGTAAATACAACATATCTCAATAATAAAAAGCATAAGTAATAAATGCAAAACATGTTGAAAATATAACATATGCTGAAAGTATAGGTGTAAAACTAGCTTGCTTTAGCTTGGGGAGTTTCTCCAACCGACAACCACCATTATGAGCTTCGTGGTGATACAACGTCTTGTCCATGCTGCCAGAGTCATCTCGTACTTTGCCGGGGTAGGGGACAAAAAACTAGCGGAGTGGATCCATCCCAAAATTGGGTCATCTCAGTAGCAAGTGAGGAATTGTCTTCTGGTATAATCCTATCCTACGCTAGCTACGTAGTTTATGAGTTCAAGTTATTATTACTCTCACTCATATCGGTGCTCAATACTACTCCCAAAATAACTTTTATAATGCTCATAACTTCAAAAGTAAGACTACTCAAAATGCCTTCTTAATCTTTTAGGACTTAGCCCAATTTTAGCTTTTCTTAAACGTTTCCCATCTTGACTCTTTTCTTTGACTGAAAAAGGTATCATTACAGTTATATCAGAGACATATATGCATTACTCAGCTATCTTACAAAATACGAACTTCAAATATTGGTCATATTTAACTCAAACTATAAACTTTATAACTTTTCATGAAATAGATATAGGGTTCTCATAATTTCAACCATGATTTGAATCAGTAGTAAATCAACAAGAGTCATGATCTTTATCAAGAAAATATGCATGAACAATTTTTGAATGAACTTGGCTAAGAATGCAGGGAACTTGATCCCAACTTGTAACTGAAATCTTAAATGAAAGCTAGTGATTTTAGTTTTAAAATAGTAGGAGGATTACTTTTGGATAGCCTTACATACCTGAGGAATTAGTTCTTGGAAGAATTGAAGAAGATTCTTGAAAGCCCTAGCTTGCCTCTTGAATCTACGTTCTGAGTTCTTGAAAGGTTTTTGAAGATACGGGTGTGAGTTTTGTATGTTCTAGGGATTTAATTGAGGGAAAATCGACTAAAATACACATTTTTGGGACTTAGAATTAGTTGAAAATGACTAAAGTGCCCTTCCCAATTAAAAAGAAAATTTTTCCACTTTGTACATATGTCTGCGTTGCGTCAGGGGTGCGGATATATGTATTTTGCTAAAATTCAAACTTTCAATTTTTTGATAAAAATAAAAAAACTTAAGTGGGATTCCGCATCCCAGGCGCGGACCTCACTGTCCAGATGATTTTTCAGAAAATTATTTTCCAATTCGGTTGCTCTAAAGTCATACCACCCCATCTCATAACCACTAGATAAAATCTTAGAAACCTAGGCCCACTAAAATCCCCATTGATCGCAAATCCGATCTCAGATTTGCAAATGGAGCATGGGAAGACGCATTGTGTGCATGATTCTATTCTAGGGGTATTTTGGTAATTTCATGAGTGTTACAATATCTCCCCCTTGGGATAATTCTCCTCGAATGATGAGGATGTTGTGGTAATGAGGCACGAATAAACTCAAGACTCGTCGCAATACTCACTCAATAATTCAAACCCTCAACCCCTCATTGATCTTAATAGTCTATATTCAGACTCAGGAATATACACATCAAGAACTTAATTACTCAAATACTCTAATTCATAGGTGAACATCGACTCAAGAGTAGAAACTCAACTCCATCAACTTAAGCGTATAACTCTTACTCAAATTTCCATCTAACCACCTCCTCCTCTTCCATTTAAGCCTACTTCTAAGCCTCAAGGTGCTATTCACGAGATGATCGTATTCATAAAAAGCCAATCCTCAATACTCATCTCTAAACTTTCACGGAGCTTTCATTAAGAATCACTAGTCCTCTTCACTACTATGCTCTTTTCCTTGAGTTCTGCCTTTCATTAACCGAAGTTTGCAACTCTCATCATCACCTAAATCTATTGCATACTCCCATTATTTTCAAGCCTAACTCAAGGTCAAAAAGTGTTACCCGCAGGATGATCATACTTATGTTAATCTAACCCATATGGATTATGTTCTGCACTTCCATAGAGGATTTCTTATGAAGAATACCCTTCCCATGCATCGGAATCCATTGTAAAAGTCACCAGTAGCCTACATCTATCACTCACTTAACAACGATTACACATTCAAGCTTATCCTTCTAATCACTTCATAGCTTCTTAGAGGTCAATATTACTTAGAAATTTTTAAACTTATGATAGCACCTCTACCCCTACAATCTTATTAACTTCTATTATGAGGCATACCTATCTATCTTTACCTGTCTATTACATACAACTAGGTATCATCTCTATCTGTAACCTTAAATGAAATAATCATACTATAATCGTCACCCTAAGTGATACCCATTTCCTTTCATCTGACATAGCTCATCAACTATCATCCATATCACTATCAATACCAAAGAAACAATTATTAGGAGGGCTTAGAGTATAATATTATAAGCACGATTCCATCAGGAAATTTGATACGAGGACATTCATAATATGATATGATGCCACTAAGGGCTCATCACAAGTTTATGGAAACTCAAGTCTTATCTTGTGTAACATAAGGCAGGAAACTGTTAGTTTATGAGATAAGATTGGAATTGCTGAATGAAGTTATCACTTCTCACTTTAAGAGCTGAATATGAACACGTATCAATATGGAGTGAACGAGTCTGATTCATGGGCATGATGTCCTTGCATAAGATAGGAATGAAGTATAAGGAATATATACAATAGAAAAGCATCAATGTCTCATTTTGATCAACTCAGCACTATCAAAAGCTCAAGATCTACTTTGGTTTATTACCTAACCATCTCCCCCTTAGCTCAAAGGTCACCTCTCTAAGTCTATGAATTTAGAGCATCACTTTGTAAAGAATGATAACATCCTCCTACTACTTACTTCTCAAAGATATGAAACTGCTACTAAAACTTTCTTTCGAGATACCAACTTGTAACTTTCTTCTATATATCTTTATAGGCATCTCCCATTCTTGCTACTCTTATTGTCTTAATAGCCGTTTCCTATGACTTATAATCTAATACCTTCCTTCTTGGTCTGCTAACATTCATCTTCTATGTGCACCTACATTTGATTGAAGAAAATTTGGACTATAATGAAAGACTCTTCATTACCTACGGCTATCCCCCTGTGACCCAAACTTTTAAGGGTAGTAGAGAAGGTCTGCATTAGCTTATTCCACATTGACAAGTCAAATATATACTATCTAGGTTCTTGTAGCAGTCATAACTTGGAGCTTCATACAATTTTACACCATCATGGCTATACTTCTTAAGCCATTTGCTATTTAACGAGCTATCCTCAATCCACTATTTCTACCAAAAGGGCACCTGTACCACACTTATACACAACATTCCTTGAAAGTCAACATCTTAATCCCGAATATACACTATGGGGAGCCTCTCAGAGTAATTCCCTAATTAAGACCATCACTATCATAATATTATCTCTTTTTTTACATGACCCCTCATAATTTAAGCATAGGGTCTACTTCTAACATGGGCATTACACTCTCCTATCATATCACCCCAACTCATAACTACTAGATAAAATCTTAGAAACCTAGGCCCACTAAAATCCCATGGCAAATACCTAATCACATATCTCACATTTATAGACTATCTTCGATATACATCTTAGGCCCTCTTCTCATCTAATAGCTTAGCCTCAATTCACTGTTTTACTCTAAGGATTACATACAATGTTCTTGTAACATTATACTTCTTTCAAGTCAATAGCCTAATTTTCTCGCTCATGCTATGTCAAGCCTACTAGACCAAACCTTTAACTAATAGTGTCACTCTCATCCTATTTTCCCCTCTTTACATGCTACTCACTTAAAGTTCAAGCTTAAGGTTTAATACTAAACATGTGCATCCACACTTTTCATATATATATATATATATATACACACATATACTTTAGTAACTCTAAACTACTAAATAAGGTCAAGAATTGTTGGATTACTAAATCTCATGATAAGAAATTCTCCGGCTCATGGTTTGTCTAGGTATAGTCTATATATCATCACACTCCCTCTCATAAGTTAGATAATATCCATTCATCCATTATACCTCTTAACTTAGCTAAGCTCATAACTCTATAAATCTTACATGACTCTCCTTTTCACAATCATAAGCCTAGTTTAGATCTACTACTGTATGCCCTCTATTCTTATATTCAACACATATACTTATCATTACTAACACAATGCTAGTTCAATATCAACTCCTGTCATATTCGAGTTTGCACCATCTTATACTAACTAATAACTCTTCTTCTACCTTATCATGAAAGTTAGCGGATATTTACTATCCTTTAACCAAAACTTAGAAGGGTCTCGACTTTTCACCATATGACTCTTAGCCACCAACTTCAAGCAATTTTTATTCTCACTCTTCATGATTTCTATATCTTTCTAGCTCTAGGAATATTCTGTCACATGGTTTAAAAAAGTCTTTAATCACTTTCTCTCAAGGGGAGGAGATACTACTACGTACTAGAGGCATAACATAACTTTTCTCTCAAGAATAACATCTGCAGAACGATTTAGGGAATAGAGTCTGAAAATACATCTTGTCTTGCTCTAGCTCAAACGCACGATTTATATGAATAAAAGCACATTATTTTGGATGGATAAACTTAAGCACACTAGTTGGATCCTCTCAAGCCTAGTAGCGATAACTCAAGCACACTAGTTGGCTCATCTCAAGCCTAGTGTAGTCTCTTTGCTTTCTGAATACTTTATCTGAAGGTAGCTCAACAATAAGGATTTGAAATTTTCTGTCCCAACCACCTTAATTATGAGAGGTAATCGAACGAATCTGAGAACCGCATGAATACAAACAAGTTCTTAGAAAGTAACTTTACTGCATAATCTAGAATATGAAAGAAGGGAAACTTTTCTTAGATGTCAATAGTCCCTGATTTATAAAAGTGGGGCCCTCACAACCATAAAGTGAGGCCTTTATAGACACTCTAGAATGCTTGAACTCTGTGCTCTGATACCAAGTTTATCATGCCCCGAGTTTACATCCTAGACGTGACTGGCACTCGAGAACCATCGCTGGTCTTCAAATGAACCTTTGGTCTGACTAACTTACTCAACTGGAGACTTTAACATACATGCAAAAGCTTTATAAGATGTACCTTTAAAAATATTTTATAAAATTCAAATAATCTCAATCTTGCTTTATACATAGTATAAAAATATCTCGTTATACAATTTGTGTTAATGCTCAAAATGACTGAATGAAAATACTAGACTGACTCACTGACTATGTTCATGAAGCCTCTACTGTACTGAGATAGGTGCCGCAACAAGACCTACGGCCACCTAATTGTAAGATAAAATACATATATTAAACTGACTAGAGTCCTCCAAAAAGCAAAGAGGTCTCAGTCATTGTCTCTGGAAAGCTGATGTACTGAATATCTGCTGTCATGTGGATACTTGAATTTGCATCATAAAATGATGCAACGCCAAAGACGTCAGTACGTGGAATATAGGTATGTAAAATGGCCAAAACGGAAACTCAGGGTAGGCAATATTTTTAAGGTAAATACAACATATCTCAATAATAAAAAGCATAAGTAATAAATGTAATACATGCTGAAAGTATAAGTGTAAAACTAGCTTGCTTTAGCTTGGGGAGTTTCTCTATCTGAAAACCACCACTATGAGCTTTGTGGTAATACGCTGCCAGAGTTGTCCTGTACTTTGCTGGGGTAGGGGACAAAAACCTAGGGGAGTGGATCCATCCCAAAATTGGGCCATCTCAGTGGCAAGTAAGGAATTGTCTTCTGGTACAATCCTATCCTATGCTGGGTACGTAGTTTATGAGTTCAAGTTATTTTTACTCTCACTCATATCGGTACTCAATACTACTCCCAAAATAACGTTTATAATGCTCATAACTTCAAGAGTAAGACTACTCAAAATGCCTTCTTAATCTCTTGAGACTTAGCCCAACTTTAGCTTTTCTTAAACTTTTCTCATCTTAACTCTTTTCTTTGACTCAAAAAGGTATCATTACTGTTATCTTAAAGACATATATGCATTACTCAACTATCTTACAAAATACGAACTTCAAATATTGCTCAAACTATAAACTTTATAACTTTTCATGAAATAGATATAGGGTTCTCATAATTTCAGTGATAATTGTAAATCGTATCTCAATATTTTGAATCAATAGTAAAGTCAACAAGAATCATAGTCTTTATCAAGAAAATATGCATGAACAATTTTTCAATGAACGTAGCTAAGAATACAGGGAACTTTGATCCCAACTTGTAACTGAAATCTTGAATGGAAGCTAGCTAGTGATTTAAGTTTCAAAATAGTAGGAGGACATCTTTTGGATCACCTTACATACCTAAGGAATTAGTTCTTGGAAGAATTGAAGAAGATTCTTGAAAGCCCTAGCTTGCCTCTTGAATCTACGTTCTGAGTTCTTGAAAGGTTTATGAACATATGAGTGTGAGTTTCGTACGTTCTAGGGATTTATTTGAGTGAAAATCGACTAATACACATGTTTTTGGGACTTAGAACTGGTTGGAAAATGATTAAAGTGCCCTTCTCAATTAAAAAGAAAATTTTCCCACTTCGTACACATGTCTGTGTTGCACCAGGGGCGCGGACATATGTATTTTGCTAAAATTTAAACTTTTAATTTCCCAACGAAAAAAAAACTTAAGTGAGATTCCGCATCCCAGGCCCGTCACGCCTTGGGCGCGGACCCTCATTGTCCGAATGATTTTTTAGAAAATTATTTTCCGACTCGGTTGCTCTAAAATCGAGTGGAGGCTATTTTCCCACTCAATTTTTCGCACTGATCGCAAATCTGGTCTCGAATTTGCAAACGGAGAATGGGAAGACGCATTATGCGCACGATTCTATTCTAGGAGTATTTCGATAATTTCACAGGTGTTACAATATCTTTTTTTTAAAAAAATAATTATTTAAATTTATAATATTTTAAAGTAGTTTTTAAATAATACACATTACTCCCAGGTTCCAATTTCTGTTGCACATGAAATTCTGGGAGTCAATCAAAATTCATATTTGATTTGTAAAATATTTCAAATTATTCAGAACTAAAGCAGACGGAAAAATGATTTATTAGGGGTAATATCGTAAAGCAGCTGAAGTAGACACATAAATTGACAGTTGCTTTTAAGAAAAATAATTTATTATACAGGTAATATTGTAATTTCATAATTGAACTAGATGAAGAAATAATTAAATAACAATTAATAAAAATGACATAGCAAAATTAGGTAGACACTTTAATGACCATCGTAAAATTAAGTAGACATATTATAGTCACCTATCTGCTCCAAACAACTGAAGCATACAGCTAAAGCAAGCACGATAATCCTAACCTGATCAACTTAGCCACTTCTTAAATAAGAAAATTTATGAAAATGAAAAAAGTCTAATTTTACTGCTTGCATATATAGTCAAAAATTATTATTATTGGGGTCCAAATATGACTAATTATTTACGTGGGGCTAATGTAGGGAAATTTTGACCTTGATAAAGTCCTTTTTATATGCATTAGAATTCAATTATTACAAGTTTGTGTTTCCATGCTTTTATGAGTATAATTAGTAGTTGGAGACTTCTACTATAGGCCATGAACAAGAAAACCTGTGTTGCATTAGCTTTTCGATCGTGTCGGAATTCGCATCAAAAAATTTCACATCAAAAATTGGGGTAAGTGGTTCTTATTGAAAGCAGGGTTTCATTACCCAAGGTTTAATGTAATATTTTTGATTAACGATTGGGATTGACAGTTGAAAAATTGGAATACTTATTATATGTCTGATGGGCATATTTTTAGGCTCTCACAATTTAAAATATGTTGACCTAGTATGAACCTTAAATAATCAAACATCTTCCTCATATTTCGGAGCAAAGGATTAGATGGGGGCGGGGTAAAATATTTGAAAATAATATCTAATTTTTTTGTGAAAAGAAGTGGTGGTTTGTCGTTGGGAGGGCGGGGAGGTAGTAGAGTGGGATATGAAATATATTTCAAATTTTATTTTTAAAAGAATAGATTTTTTTTGTTGGATAATGATAATTTATTCTTAACTTTTAATTGATATTAATAATTTATTTAATTTTTGTCAAGGTGAAATGTCATGTGATAAGTTTTTTTTTTTTTTTAAATACAAGAGAGTTTGTAATAATTATACTTACTATCATGACATGTTTTTCAAACTATTGAGTGATAGTTTAAGTATGAATATCACGCGTTTTTAATAGTTTAGATATAAAATTAAAAAAAAAGATAATGTAAATATATTTATTTACACTTAACTCAATATCTAACACGTGCGCAGAGTAAATAAAATAGGGGAAAAGACAAAATTGAATGTTGAATTTATTTTAGTGATGACATCTTCATTGCAACAATATATGAAGTTTAATTAAAATTATTAACAATTTATTGTTTAACATATATATAAAAAGAACAATAAAAAATTATTTTGATTAAACTCGTGTTTCTTTTCAGAAAAAATACAAATAGGTCAAAGTAAAATGCATATTCGCTTCTTCGTGATCATGTCTTTTTTGTTTTCTTTTGGTTCTTGCTTATTTTATCCTGATTTAAGATTTACTTAATTTAAAATAATTGACATATAGTGAAATTATAGCTAAAGCAAGTGAAAAAATTATTTATTAGAGGTCATATTGTAAAATCATAGTTGAAGTAAACAGTTTTCTTAAAAAGATTAAATTAAAAAATTTGTGAAATATTTTTATGGACCTCATATAATGTATGAGAGGAAGCAGACACCCCCCCCCAAACTACCACTTATATTAAGAGATTATTCGGGGTAATATTGTAAAATCATAGTGAAAGTAAGTTGTAACACTCCGTGAAATTATATAAATGCCCCTACGGGACGTAACACACTTGGTATCAGAGCGCGAGTTCAAGAGTCCTAGGGAGTTTATAAAGTCATGTCTTGTAGAGTCCTTATTATTTGTGTGAAAAGCTCCTCCGATGGAAAATCCGAGATCGAATTTGCGATCAATGCAAAAAATTGAGTGGGAAAATTGTCTCGACCAAATTTTAGAGCAACCGAGTCGAAAAATAATTTTCGCAATTTTTTCCCGAAACAATGAGGATGCGCGCCCAGGGTGCGACGCGCCTGGGACACAGACTCTCGCTTATATTTTTTTCATTTTTTTGATGGGAGTTGAAAAAAATCGATCGAAAAGTGATTTACGAAAAATTACACACAAAACACATTTGATGAACGCGTTTTATGTGTATTCTTCCTGGAAATCAGTTTTTCAACATATTTTGAGAAAATTCACCAAAATAACACATGTTCGCACCCCTGGGCGACGCGAACATGGTGTTACAAGAAGAAATTTTATTTTTTTATTTCGGGAAGGGTATTTTAGTAAATCTCCAGCTCCTCCCAAGTCCTATAAATGACTATTAAGGTCGTTTATATCGATTAGAGGGTTTTAAACTCAGTATTTTTCCTAAGTCTAAAGTGTATTCCTGAGAGAGAGAAAAAAGCAAGGGTTTGAAGGTTCAGGGATTGAGGGTCAAATTCTTGAAGAAGATTAGCACAATCTATATCCCAGATATATAAGGCTAAACTTAAAGCATGGAATTGTTCTCCCATGTGTCCCATATATGGTCTTTCATGAGAATTGAAAGTTATTGAGTCTATACACTTGTTTTCTTGAAGTATCATCTTGAATTAATTCTTGATTTAAGTTTCTACAATATTTAATGAGTTTCCTGTATATAATCTTCTTGAAGTTGAGCAATTGTTTGGATATATGTTCATGTTTACATTCACATGAACCCTAATTGAAGACTGTGGTTGTTTTTGTGCTTTATTTTGAAACTAAGATTTGATAATCATATGAAACATGTTAAATACTGATGATTTCTAATACCATATGTTCTTGAGTTTTCATGAATATGACTTTTGAGCATGAACATTAATTTGAGAGAGAGTTTTGATAGTTTACAGAGATTATTTTGAAACATGAGTATTATCTTTTTATTTGAAAACAATTGATATTCTAATGAGTTTAATGGGATTAAGCATTGAGTCTAACTGATATTTTGAGAACATAATGATGGCAATGTAAATATACTTTTCATAATAGTTTCATTAATAGATGATGGAGATAGATGATATGAGTTTAAAGAAGATAGATTTCATAGATAATGGTGCATATTTTAGTCTTGGGAACATTATTGAACACCGAGTTGGGTGAGGAGTGTCACCCCAGAACTATGTGTGCCAACGTAGAATAGTCGTGCAGCACATTCTAGACACTCTTGTCCCAATAGTTGGATAATTCTCATTGGATCCAAGTGAGAGAGAGATAGACAGACTACATCCTTTACCGTGGCAAGTTTAGGACGGACGTGGTAACGATGCCTATTCCTTGTGCCCCATCTAACTTAAAGGTGGAACGACAGGACAAATGTCGGTTAAGAGAAACTCCCAAGCAACATTGATAGAGTATGAGGTTTCTAATAGAATCATTCTTTCTTTCCAAATGTATATTCTAAAGAGCATGATTTACTTTAAACTTGCATATTTTACTGAATTGAGATGAGCTGAGTCTTTTGAGTTGAGTTGATGCTATTTCCATACTATTCTACCTGTTTTGACTTCATTCAGCTATTTTACATACCAGTACATTCCACTACTGATGCCCCACCGGGACTGCATTGTTTCATGATGTAGATATACGGGATCGAGATCACCAGCAGACGCTTCGTTGAGGATCATTGGACGTTTAGTGGATTGGTGAGCCTCCCTTACTTCGGAGGAATCCTATATTATTTTCATCTTGCTTTAGAGTTAGTTATTGATTAGCTTTTATTTTGATTGAGGTAGCCATGGGTTTAGGTCTTTCTGCTTAAAAATGTACTGCAAGCTCTGAGTTAGTTATTGATTAGCTTTTATTTTGATTGAGGTAGCCATGGGTTTGTCATTGGCACCACCAAATAGTGATAAAGGCTTCATAGACTAGAGTCAGATTGTTGATTGATAAAATAATGAGTTAGTTTCTTTTCTACTAGCCTTTACTATAATATTTTTTTAAAGATTTGAGCAGATGATCCTATTTACTTCCTTTATGTTCTTCCGCTGATTAGTAGAATGTATGAATGAATGAATGTGATGAGGCCAAGTGATTCGCTTAGGGACTAGCAATAGTCTCTGAGTGCCGGTTACGCCTAGGATACCCTCCCGGGACGTAACACACTTGGTATCAGAGCGCGAGTTCAAGAGTCCTAGGGAGTTTATAAAGTCATGTCTTGTAGAGTCCTTATTATTTGTGTGAAAAGCTCCACATCTATAATCTGGAGGCTATAGGACATTTAGGAATTATTTTCCTTCTTTCAGATTCTAAATCATGCGATAAAGTTAAAGTCTATAAAAGTTCTTTTCTAAATTATGCTTTATACATTTACAGACCATGTCTTCTAAACACACCGTGGACTTGAAGGATACCATCAACACCGAGAAGCTTGAGCATACTACTTAGCTTATTGTGCATAATCGATAGGTAAAAGAGGACAAGGAGAGTGAGATGGAAGAAGGTTGGGGTGAGCAGGGAAATAGGTTCCCTAGTTTGCAGAGAACTTGGGAAGTATATGCCATCATCGGTGAGTGCACTCATTTCCAATAGTAGATATAATCTGAGGTCGATGAGGAATCAACCCTTCAAGATTTGGAACCCTTCATCCCGAGGAAATATGGCTCGAGGCCGTAAAGGAAAGCCACCATGTGGAAGGTGTGGCAAACTTCATTTGGGGCGATGTTGATTGGGCATCGACGGCTGCTTCAAGTGTGGACAAGAGGGTCTCTTTCAGAGGGATTATTCGAAATGGGCTAACTAAGCCCAACCCACTAGATCTACACCATTGGTCAGAGGAAATAAGAGAGATGTTACTCCAAGCATTAGTGAGGCTATAGACCAGTTGTACGCCACAGTAGTTGCTCAGCTCATGGAAATACTCCGTGAGGTTATGACAGGTATAAGCTGAATCTTTGCTTGCTTTTGATGTTATGCATGATAGAAAAGTTTATTTTCCAAGAATTTTGATGTTGCCAACCAAGAGTGAGATATGAGATTTTGTAAAACCTTAAGTAGAGTTGTTACCCCTGAGCTAGAAAGATAATGAGGGAGAGGAGGAGATTGGGTAAGGAGAGTGGTGATTGATTGAGGCTAGTAGTTAGAGATATGTATCCATTAGGTAACTAGTGAAGGGATCAGTCGATGGCCATAAGCTTGATAAAAGAGTCGAAAGTATCCTATGGTTGTCATAATGAGGTGAGGTATAGAGAGAGGGAGAGTTAGTGTTAGAATGTGTTAGACTGTGCCTAGAATGTTGATGTTAGAGAGGAAGTGTATGTTGATGTGTTGTAGTATTTATTCTATTGAGGGTGAAGTGTAAATCTTGAATAAGGGGAAAGAGTGTTTTCTATGTGATAGATCTAACTTAGGCTTATGATTGCGTGTGAAAGTTCATAGGACTCATTAAGCTATGAGCTTAGTCAGATAAGGCGATATGATTGAATAGGTGAGTGGTACTGAGTTGTGAGGGAGGGATGTGTTGAATGAATACTCACTATGAGATATTAGTGGGATTATGTTCCCTAAATATTTATCTAGTATTTGTAAGTTAGCGTTAAAGAGGTGTGTAAGAGATGCACATGTTAGTACTAGACCCTAAGCTTGAATATTTAGGAGTAGTACAAAAGATGAGATAGCACCATAAGAGTGATAGTCTTAGTTGGAGATTTACTCTAAGAGACTTTCCATAGTGGATGAAGATGTTGATTGTAATTAAGGAAATTGATACTATGGGTAGAGAACAAGTGCCCCTTACGTGAGACAAGTGAAATAAGGATAGTTCAATAGATAAGAAGAGACTTAAGATACATATCCATGATTGTGTGAAGATTTGTGAAGCTCTAAGTTATGACTGCTATAAGAATCTAGATAATATCTTTGAGTTTGATGGGAAGTAAGTTGAGGTAGGCATTTTGTGTCATTCCGAGCAACTAGGTTGATTGGGGGTTTATGGATAGGTGATGAGGAGTTTTCCATTATAGTCAAAGTCTTATACAGATGAGTTTATGAGGACATAGAAATTGAGTGTTAGCAGACAAAAGAAGAGGTTAGATTGCAACAGATGTGAGAAGTGGTTAGGTATGCCATAAGAATAGCAAATATAGATAGATTCTCATAGAGGCAGGAAAGGAGTTAAGAGTGATATTGTTGAAAAGAGTATGAGTGACTAGTTATATATATGCGACTATAGCATAACAAAAGAGTTTAAGACATTTTTATGGATAGTGATTCCTTAACCGAATGGAGGTATGTGCTTACAGCCAAGTAGAGAAAATTGATTCTGAAATCTAGAGAGGGGACCTTGAGAGCTAAGGGGGAGATGACAAAATGGTAGACTGAAGTGGATTTTGAGTTTGATAGAAATGGGCTGATCGAGATGAGACATCAGTTCTTTTCATATCATACGTTCTTTATTCTTCCGTTGAGGTGATACTTTCTTCACGTTTGGTATGCGACTGTCACGCCTGTAGCCTAGTCCCATATACCACTTATTTATTATTACTCGTCTTGTGAGGATGAAAAGTGCTGAAATTATTCATCAATTTTGATCTTACTCCATTGATCTGAATGCTTCCACTCCTATGTTAAATGAGACGCGACATGAGTTTCATACTACGAATAGTTTTGTGAACTCCGAATGATTCTTAACAGACAAGAAAGATTGTAATCTATTTAGTAAATTCCCAACCCCTCCCAAGTCCTATAAATGACTATTAAGGTTATTTATATCGATTAGAGGGTGATTGTAATCTATGAATGTTCACAGATAGGATTTCTCGATTGAATCATGCTAATGGTCTTTCGTTCTAAACTTTTTGAGTAATCCAGTTTTCCAGTCTTGATAGGAGTATTGTTGATGGTAATAGATGAGTTATGGATGATGGGAGAGAATAAGTGCTCTTGAGTTGTGATAAGGGCGTTGATGTTCCTTTTAAGTCTTCGCGTACTTGAGTATGCAAGTTCTTGATAGTATTCCTGCCTAATAATGATATTGGGGGTAGAGTTTAAACTTTAGATATTGTGTTCTAAGTATATTCTTGAGAATGAGTATTCGAGTATCTAAGTATTTAAGTTCTTGAATGTATTCATGCTTGCTTGGCATGGAGAGGTAGTAATTTGAGATTTCGCCAAAGGGGGAGATGATGAGTTCCCAAGGT
This sequence comes from Solanum virginianum, assembly GCA_000787875.1. Classification (NCBI taxonomy): domain Eukaryota; kingdom Viridiplantae; phylum Streptophyta; class Magnoliopsida; order Solanales; family Solanaceae; genus Solanum; species Solanum virginianum. The sequence continues at coordinate 42,370 of DF361343.1, read as the reverse complement.
CCAAATTATGATGCTGATAGTAGTAGACTGAGAGTAGGGGGTAGATGAGAAAGAGTTAATGTAACATTGTTGTGATATTTGTATTAAACTTGTGTCTTGTAGGGATGAAGATAGAAAGGGGGAGAGAGATGAGACCCTATGATGTGCAATATACGAGTAAGAGTATATAGGTGTGACTTTGAGTGAGAGTCTACTGAATGGTGGAGGTAGAAGTGTTAAGTAGGCTTGAAGATTCTAGGACATAGTTGAAGTGGTTAGAGAGATAGGCTTTAATACGTGGTTGTTATTATGTAAGTATTGATGATAGACTATTGAAGACCTCATGATGAGGGGTTCAAGTAAGGATAGGGAGTAGTGAAGAGGACTAATGATCTTTTAATGAAAGCCCCTATGGAAGTTAGAGTTAAATGCTGAGGATTAGCCTTGTAAGAATATGATCATCTTAGCAATAACACCTTGAGGCTTAGAAGTAGGCTTGAATGGAAGAGGGGGAGGTGGTTGGATGGAGATTTGAGTAAGAGCTATAAGCTTAAGTTGAGGGAGTAGAGTGCCATAAGAGGGAGTACAATTGAGATGAGATCCTAAGTTTGAGAGTTGTACATAGAGTCTTATGTATCGATGGTCCCATTCTCTATTAGAGTTGATGGTTTCCTTCTTGAGTATGAAATGCTAGTTGTCGAGGTGTTCAAACGATTCGAATTGACTGAGTTACGATGCTCCATTCGTGCTTGATGGTGAAATGTTTAAAAGAGTGTCTCTGCTCTTGATCTGTACTGATTTGTCTATTCTAAGTGACTTGTGCCTGTCCAGATTAGTTGATTGAGTAATCAAATGAGTCTTAATTGTTATTTATGCCTGGCGATAAGAATGTTGAAGGTAATGTTCTTACCCTTGAATAAATTGATTGTCCTTTCTTAAGTGGGTGGTCAATTCATGAGTCCGAATAGAGATTGTTGATAGTGATGAGGAGTCGAAAGTTTGATTGGCTGATTAAAGTATCAAGATGAATTATGAGTCTATTTGTGCCTTGATATCCACCTTTACTCACTATTCGAGAACGAATGATCCTAAGGGAGAGATAATGTAACATCCATGAAATTATCGAAATGCCCTTAGAACGTAATCGTGTGCATAACGTGCCTTCTTAAGCTTCGATGGGAAATTCGAGATCGGATTTCTAATTAGCGCAAACAATTGAGTGGGAAAATGGTCTCCATCCGATTTTAGAGCAACTGAGTCAAAAAATAATTTTTGCGATTTTTTCCCAAAACAGTGAGGATGCGCGCCCAGGACGCGGCGCGCCTGAGATGCGGACTCCCACTTATATTTTTTTCATTTTTCTGACGGAAATTGGAAAATCAATCAGAAAAGCGATTTACGAAAAATTACACATAAAATGCATTTGATGAACGCATTTTATGTGTATTCTTCCTGTAAATCAGTTTTTCAACATGTTTTAAGAAAATTCACCAAAATAACACATGTTCGCGCCCCTGGCGTGATCGGGATATGGTTTTACGAGATGAAATTTTATTTTTTATTTTGATAAGGGTATTTTGGTAAATTCCCAACCCCTCCCAAGTCCTATAAATGACTATTAAGGTTATTTATATCGATTAGAGGGTTTAAAACTCAGTATTTTTCCTAAGTCTAGCATATTCCTGAGAGAGAAAGAAGCAAGGGTTTGAAGGTTGAGGAATTGAGGGTCAAATTCTTGAAGAGGATTAGCACAATTTTCATCCCAGGTATGTAAGGCTAAATTTAAAGCATGAGATTATTCTCCCATATGTCCCATAAATGGTCTTAGATGAGAATTGAAAGTTCTTGAGTCTATACACTTGTTTTCTTGAAGTATTATCTTGAATTAATTCTTGATTTAAGTTTCTACAATACTAATGAGTTTCCTATATATAATCTTCTTGAAGTTGAATAATTATTTGGATATATCTTCATGTTTACATTCATATGAACCTTAATTAAAGACTATGGTTGTTTTTATGCTTTATTTTGAAAACTAAGATTTGATAGTCATATGAAGCATGTTAAATACTGATGATTTCTTGTGGCATATGTTCTTGAGTTTTCATGAATATGACTTTTGAGCATGAATAGTAATTTGAGGGAGAGTTTTGATGGTATACAGAGATTATTTTGAAACATGAGTATTATCTTTTTATTTGAAAACAACTGATATTCTAATGAGTATAATGGGATTGAGCATTGAGTCTAAATGATATTTTGAGAACCTAATGATGGCAATGTAAATACACTGAAAACAATTGATATTCTAATGAGTTTAATGGGGTTGAGCATTGAGTCTAAATGATATTTTGAGAACATAATAATAACAATGTAAATATATTTTTCATAATAGTTTCATTGATAGATGATGGAGATAGATGATATGAGTTTAAAGAAGATAGATTTGATAGATAATGGTGCATGTTTTAGTCTTGGAAGCATTATTGAACACTGAGTTGGGTGAGGAGTGTCACTCCAAAACTGCGTGTGCCAACGTAGGATAGTCGTGCAACACGTTCTGACAACTCTTATCCCAATAGTTTGATAATTCTCATTGGATCCAAGTGAGAGAGAGATAGACAGACTATATCCTTTACCATGACAAGTTTAGGACGGACGTGACAACGATGTCTATTCGTTGTGCCCCACCTAACTTAAAGGTAGAGTGACAGGACAGATGTCGGTTAAGAGAAACTCCCAAGCAACATTGATAGAGTATGAGGTTTCTAACAGAATCATTCTTTGTTTTAAATGTATATTCGAAAGAGCATGATTTACTTTAAACTTGCATATTATACTAAATAAAGATGAGTTGAGTCTTTTGAGTTGAGTTGATGTTATTTCCATACTATTCTACCTGTTTCAATTTTATTTAGCTATTTTACATACCAGTACATTCCACGTACGGATGTCCCCCCCCCGAACGTTTCATGATGTATATATACGTGATTGAGATCATCAGCAGACGCTTCATTAAGGATCATTGGACATTCAACGGATTATTGAGTCACCCTTACTTCGGAGGAATCCTATATTATTTTCATCTTGCTTTAGAGTTAGTTATTGATTAGCTTTTATTTTGATTGAGGTAGTCATCAGTCTGTCATTGGCACTACCAAATAGTGATAGAGGCTTCATAGACTAGAGTCAGATTGTTGATTGATAAAACAATGAGCTAGTTTCTTTTCTACTAGCCTTTATTATAATATTTTTTTTTGAGATTTGAGTAGATGAGCCTATTTACTTCCTTTATGTTCTTCCGTTGATTAGTAGAATGCATGAATGAATGAATTTGATGAGGCCAAGTGGTTTGCTTGGGGACTAACAATAGTCTTTGAGTGCCGATTAGGCCTAGGGTATCCTCCGGGGCGTGGCATAAGTAGTCTTAAAAAGATTAATTTAAAATGTCCATGAAATATTTTTATGGATCCCGCATAATGTATAAGAAGAAGTAGCAACTCAAGCAGGCACGTCGACAGAGAGCCTACTTGCCCCCCAACTCCCACTTATATAATAAGATAAGATAATAGTCAACAAATAAAAATATTAATAAAACTACTAACTTGAATAAGGGGATATTCATAAAAGGGAAATATAATATTTATTATTTATAGCAATATAAGTATATACATAATTCACTTTTAATACATAATATAGTTTTTTTTTTTTAATCAAAATATAAGTTTAATATATTTATGACACTTATAATACATCTTTATTGTATGCAAAATTACTTTTATACGTAATGTAATTCATTTATATTACGTCCATGATTCATTTATAGTATAAAGTGTAATTTTTTAATCAAAATAATTATAATAAGTTTATAATATACATACATACATACATACATATATATACACACACACGCACACTTTTAATACATAATATAGTTTTTTCTTACCAAAACATAAGTTTAATATATTTTAAGACATTTATAATACATCTTTATTGCATGCAAAATTACCTTTATACATAATGTAATTCATTTTATATTACGTGCATGATTCATTTATAATATATAGTATAATAAATTTTAATAAATTTATAATATATATGTATATGTATGTCTGTATAATTCACTTTTAATACATAATACAATTACTATAAAATGGTAAATATTTTTCAAACATAAAATATTTAGGTAATAAATAAAAAAATTAAATAATAAAAATTTTATAAAAAGAAATTCAAAAAAATAATTATTTCTTAATAAAATAATGACAAGTAATTTGTCATAGTAAACAATTGAGAAATCTTAGCAAATTAATTGATTGAATTTGAGTATCTGAATTTTCACCTTACTAATGTAAATTTGTTTTTTTTTAATCTCGTAATCTCCTCCTCCATTTAAAAAAATAAAAATCGTATAGAGCTAAATTTAGTCATAGCAAATTACTTAACTTTTTTTTTTTTCATTTCACATATAATTCCTGACGACATCTAAGCTAAGCATGGTAGTAACTGTCAATGGAAGTAGTAACAGTTAATTAATTATACTTTTCCCCTAATTAATTAGATATAAAGCATTAACAACTACTAACATATGTTAAACTTTATTTTAGGTAATGGAATATAATATTTAATTAGTCGTAAATCAACAAAAGTTACCAAGTAACTTTATTATGTCGTTTGGTAATTAGTTTTATTAAACTTTACGTTACTAGTTATAGATAAAATAATTTTTGTATTATAAGTAATTTTAGCTAATAATATTTTTAAGTATATAATTTAGTATAAATGTTAAGTAATCTCCTACAACAAATTAAATCACACAAATGGTATAAAAATTACTCTCTTCGTTTTAGTTTATTTATTTTAGATTGATTCGATATGAAATTTAAGAAATTAAAAAAGACAATTGAATCTTGTGGTATTAAATCGAAGATGTGCGTAATGCACCTCTATGTTCTTTAAATCTCGTGTTTTCAAACATAAAAATAGAGAGTTATTAAATTAATTAGGAGATTGAAATTTATCAGCATTTTATCGACTACTGCACTCTTCCTTGCCTTTGAGTGTCTAGGTATCCACCATAAGTCTTTACTCAACTGAACTTCGTCCTTCACTTTTAAAGTTGTGTCACCTTAAATGGACTAAAAAGGAAGTAAGAAAATAAACAGAAATAGAGAAAGGGTAAAAAAAAATTCTCAAAAGAGATACATTTCACCTATTCGATCAAATTGACGCCCCCGATGTATATTAGATCAAAAATGTACTTAACAAATTATAAATAGCTCCAAATAGCTCTTCTTCATCAAATTTCGTAGTATTATTTTTAATTTTAAAATTATCCCAACATTAATAGTAATATAATTATATAATTTTTAATTAAACATATGACATTATTTATTGATCCATATAATTTTTTATTAATTATATCTTTTCTTTTTAGACGGATTAGTGCCTATAAAAAAAAATGATTCATCATTTTATTAGCATCTCTTTTCTTGTAGACAAAGTTATTCTACCTTGAGTTTCTATCTTAGATAATCAATCTAAATTCTTGTCTAAGAAATAAGAATTAAAACGAAATGCATATTTTTTTTTAATTAAAGCATTTTACATCCAATCAAAAAAGAAGGTAGGAATCATGTTTTTTCATTAGGCACCAATCAATCTAAAAGGGAAAAAAAACATGCTTACTCTGCTTCAATTTAATTGTCTGATGTTGATTTGACACAAGATATAAAAAGATAAAAATATTTTTAATCTTATAATTTTTACTTTGTCATATTAAGTTTGCTATTTAGAAGATGTTTGGATTTCTTTTGTGTGATTTATAAGTGAAAAATCAAAAGTTATAAATTGGATCGATGCATAACTTTTGACTTTTAGTTTTTTTCTTAAATACTTTTTGAGTTTTAAAAAAAATACTTTAAACTATTTTTTTATATTACTAAAATTTAAAAAAAATGCTTAAAAGTCAAAAATAAAATAAAAAATAAAAAAAGCCAATTCACAAACCCATCGAAAGTATCCTCATTAAAAGAAGTACATATATATTCTGATCGTGTAACAACTCATCTTTATAAAATAGTCCTACATTGATAAAACCTAGAAGAAATGTTAAGTATGTTAGTAAAGAAATCTTATCTACTAATAACACATTTTAAAATCGTGTAGATCTAAATTCAAAACAGATAATATTACCAACGGACTCCGGATGGTATATGCTCTACCAAATGGTCGGGTTTGACATGGACATTTGATGACTTTCCGTACTACTGGTGTAGGTAGGGTAGGTAAGTTTCTTTGGTCATGTTACACATATTAAAATAATAAAAATAAATTTTGAAAAAAATGAAATGTTTGACTTTTTCTTTACATATTTTTTATGAAACATTGCGTGGCTGTTTTCTGATAGAAATATCGTTTTCTTGGTAGGTAATGTAGCTACACTTTTTCCCTACCAAATTTCTCGTTCAATAAATTATATATACATATATTATGCTCAACGATGATGAAGGTTATTGAGTTTTCGATGGATTTGATGCCAACGAGTTCAGTCGAATAATGGATAAATAAGTCTAATGTTATAAAATTTTCACCAACTTTGATAGTGTATTATTATTACTGTCTCTTTTTCAGTTATCATATTGCACTTTTTATAAGTTAATTAGATTGAATTAATTTGATATCTCAAAACTAAAAAATTAGTTATTCAAAAACTACAAGAAAAATATTATTGATTGCAACTTCTTTTATAATGAAAAAATACATCTTAAAGGGTTAGTCAAAATTTATGTAGTTTGACTCTAAAAATAAAAAACTGTGACAATTAAAAAGGGATGAAAAAAGTATTATAAAAGAGATATTTAGTGGTACTAGATTTTTTTTAATGATAATTAAGTTAATGTCATTGTATCTAGAGTCACTAAAACATTTAACAACATTTAGTTTAAAATGATAATTATAAATATTTATATTTATTATTGCTGCTAAATATTATTACAACATTATATAAACGTCTTGATCGTACCCTTTTTTTCACTAAGGTTTGTGCATTCTTAGCTAAATTAAGTTGCATGCAAAATAGTTTTGCTATTATATATAATTAACCGTCTAAATTATTGGTGATATTATTAGTATTGAATTTATCAGAATATATGTCTTTAAAATAAATATTCTCTCCGTCCATCTTTACTTGTCCTTATACTATTTTAGGATGTCCAACAATACTTGTCCACTTTATGAAATTAAGAGATAATTTTACACTTAGTTCTTAATTTACCCTTATCATTAATTATAATTATTTCCCTATTACATTTTTTAAGACATCGTATTTATTATATTCAAAGAGTAATTTGATAAAATTACCCCATCATTTACTACTTCTTAATCCTTATGACAAGTTAATATAGACGACAAGTAAAAATAGATGGAGGGAGTATTACTAATTGAGGTTTAGGACTTGCTTCCTAAGTATCCAACATCTATAATGTGAGATTTGCACATAATATCTTTTTCATATTTTATTCAAAATATTAATTACTAATTGCTCAAATTACTTCCCAATTTTTTTCTTTTCAAAATGCAAATAATCCTCATTATTGAAAAAATATATATACTTTATGTATTATTTTCTTAAAGGAATTGAATTGCAATCAATAGAGCGTATACAAGTAAAAGTAAAAAGAGAGTAGCCTTCTTAGCAAATTTGATCAATTATTAATCGAAGGCCTAGATTTAAAATGGCTATTAATATTTTTAATGAATTATATTCATTAAAAACTAAGCATCAGTTATTACTTTTAATGTGTGCGTCTATATATATTCAGAAACTTGACTATTCTATGTGAATTCATATCAAAATTTGAATATCTTGATCATCATCAAATATATCTCAAATTTGATCG
>DF361343.1:7863-24429 GCA_000787875.1 Solanum virginianum | reverse complement strand
TGGATTTTAGAAACCCTTAATCGATATCAAATGATTTCTAAACATGTTTATTGAACTTAACATAGGTTGGGAATATCCAAAATACCCTTCTTGAAATTAAAATAAAAATCATCACTAAAAATGCGTTGGTTCGCGACGCCCCAGGGGGTGCGGACCAGTGTATTTTTCTCCAAAATTTTTCCGAAAGAACTTTAAACTTTTCGTCAAAATTTTTTGGAAAAAAGATAAGTGTTGATCTGCACTCTGGGTGTGCATCGACACTATCTCGCGTTAAATTACGAAAATTGTTTTTCGACTCGGTTGCTCTAAAATTGAGTCGAGACTATTTTTCACTCAATTTTTTATGCTAATCGTAAATTCGGTCTTGGATTTCTCATTGTAGCTTGGGAAGACGTGTCATGCGCACAATTACATTTTAGGGGCATTTCGATAATTTTATGGGGCGTTACACAAGCATTGATCATACATGCCATATTGAGATTATATTCATTACCTCTATGTAAGCATTTTGAATATTATGACTTATGTCTTTGTTGCATTGCACCCCACATATTTAGTACTTTCCAAGTACTAATACATACTCTATGCCTATGTAACAACCCATCTTAAGATGAGAAGTCCTATATCGGCAAAACATAAGAGAGATGCTGGGTATATAAGTAAATGACTGGTCTATATACTGCGAGGTGTCTTTTGGGATAACCCCAAAGGGATAAATCCGTAATGGGCTAGACCCAAGAGCGGACACTACTTCACAGTGTTGGGCCAGGTCGTTACAGGTGGTATCAGAGTCACTCTTAGCTTGTGTCAGCCTTGTCGATGTGGGTCAGAGTTCAACTGAGTTTAGGCGAATCTCGATGAGGCGGGGCAAATCTCAGTGCTGAGTCTAGGCAAATCTCATGCGGTGGGGCAAACCTCACGAGGACGCTGAGTCCATAGAGGGGGTGTATGTAACAATCCATCTTAAGATGAGAAGTCCTACATCGGCAAAACACAAGAGAAATGCTGGATATATAAGTAAAGAACTGGTCTATATACTGTGAGGAGCCTTTTGGGTGAGTTGAAAGGGACAAATCCGTGATGGGTTTGGCCCAAGGGCGGACAATACTTCACAGTGCTGGGCCAAGTCATTATAGCCTACATGATATTACAATATAGGGACCGGAGCTCCTATCGACCATCCTCCTCCACGTGGCTATTTCGGTTCTTGAAGAAAGCTAGTTGGTGAGTCCTCAACTCCGAGGACAATATCTATTTCCATCATGCTATGTTGAGACTTGTCCTTTATGTCAAATACTTATTATCATGAGGGTGAGCCTGGGAAGTGTCTTGGCCCCCGCTCCACTACCTCATAGCGATAGAGAGACTATTTTCGAAAGACCCTCATCTCAAAAATATCAAACCTCAAAAACAGAAGATATATACTAGATCGCTAAAAACTTTAACGACTGTAAATATACCATGACAATAACTCAAATAATGCTGAATATTTTTGCAACTGTCACTGAATATGAAAGTTTAAAATTTTCTTTCTATATAATATAATTATACATTCAAATATTATTGAAGATACTGAAACAAATATAAAAATTGAATTATGTTAAAACACAACTATTAATCATGTTAGGCAACTAACACAGCTGGCTAAATGAATAGCAAAAGCTCTTGTTATATATTAACGTAATAGATCACAAAAATAATTTTTTTAATTACCACATTTTTTTTAATTTATTCTTAAAAATAACAAAAGTACTACCAAATTTGTTTTACTTGGTCTTGAGTGACTTTTATTAATCTTGATATTTTTCTTGATTATTGATTAATAAATATATTTTTTGAATCTCAAATGGTCATACCAAAATAATGATTGAAAAAAAAAAAGAGGAAAGAAATCACACGGTTTGAAAAATTAATCTATTCTACAAATTCACTATTTTGACATGAATAACTTGTTATTTTACGTAAGATTTTTCATCATAAAGAGAAAAGGTGAATTATTGTCAACATCATCACACGTGTAGTGTTTTTTTAAAAATAATAATAATAATAAAGTGAAGTCTTATTAGTTCTTTTGTTTTTCCTCAGACACGTTTATTTACTTATTGAGCAAGATTTAAAATTTCCTTAAACACGTCAATTAATTAATATCATTATCATAATAAAATACTCATATCAATTATTATTTTTAATGGACATTAAAATCTAAAGTACTCAATAAATAAAAAGGATATTTTCAAATATATTGTCACGCCCGGAAAGGTACCCTAGACATAGCTGGCAGTCGAATACTATTGCTAACCCCCAAGCGAACCACCTAGTCTCATGACATTCGTTCAATCAACTCATAAGCGAAAGATAGTAAAAAATAAAAGACTATTAGTGGGTTATATGACTCATCATCAACATCCATCACAAGAAACAAGCTTAGGGGAAACCAACTTAGTTTAATTAAAGGTAAAGCAATAGAGGAAAAAAAAAAACAAAAGAACCCCAACATCAACGTCATTTGTCTACGTCGATGAAGTCTCTATACTACTGACTAAGACACTGCCATGACAAGCCATGGCTACCACAATCAAAATAAAAGGACTAAACAAAGCTAAAGAGAAAATTATCCTCAGAATGCAGGGGAGGAGTCACTACGATCTGAAATCGAGAAGCTCTGAACCTCAACGATTATGCTGCTGAAGTCCTCTGTCTACTGAATATGAATCATAAAATGATACAGTGTCAAAGGGGCATTAGTACGTGGAATGTACTATATGTAAAACGGGCTAAAGTAAGCAATACGAGCTACATAATACGAACTAACATCAGCTCATCAATCTCTCAATTTCACTCAAGGTAAGAAATAGAACTCTATCACATCACCATCAATCAAGACTCGTACTATCATTAAAGGACCTATCTGGGAGTTTCTTGGACCTACACCCATCACCTATGAGCCAGTGATGATACAACGAAGCGATATCGTTGTGGCATCTGCCCAATAGCTTGCCGGGGTGAAAAGGCGTACATCGGTAGGGGGAGTGGGGGTTATAATAACATCAAGTCCTCTTTTGGGACTAAGCAAACATCCGTTGCTAATGGTCCAATCCTTTATTACGCTGGCCATGTAGTTAATGAGTGCGAGTGGGCTCACTCTTACTCATTTTCGGTGCTCAATACTCTTGTCAAGACTCAACATGCTCATAAAAATCAACATCAAAGTTTTCTCTTCGTTTAGGCTCTTTTGGACAAAGCATCATTTCATATCATCATCTCTGAGCTTAGGAATATTATGATCATTCTTCAAAACTCATGTGTGAACTGTTAAAGACTCTAAGGGACTCATACTCCATCAATTTCAGCAACATCATCATTAGATTCTATTAAGTCAAGACCCAGACCACATCATTCATGCATACATACGAAATCTGGGCTGTAGATATCACCCCTAATTCTTCATTCATGAACTCTTTAACAATTAGACATGCATAGTATACACAATAGCTCAATAAATCAGTTGAATACATAATTAAAGTTATGATGGTCATCTACTTACAAAAATACATGCAGAATAATAATAGTTTTCAAGATAGTATTCAAGAAATCGTAACATAGACCCATTTACCTATCAACTATTAACCTAATTCACTTATGGGACACATGGGAGAATAATCTCATGTTCTGAGTAGCCTTGACATACGTGGGATGACGAATTTCCAACATTCCTTCAAGAATTTGCACTGAAATGGTGAAACCCTCAACTCTCTGTTCTTCTCCTCTCTCAGAACTCCCATTGAAAGCTTAGAAAAATAATGAGTTTTGAACCCTTTCGTATGAATTAATACTTAAAAACACTTTCTGCGACTTAAAAATGGGTTGAGAATAACCAAACTACCCTTCCCAAAATTAAAAGAGAAAATTTGAAAACTGATGTATTGGTCTGCAACGCGCCAGGGGCGCAGACCAGTACATTTTCGCAATTTTTTGAAAAAATAAATTTTCGTTGAAATTTATATAAACAAATAAGTGTAAGTCCGCGCCCCCTCTGCGTCGCGCCAGGTGCGCGGATTTCTCATTGTGTTGAAAAATTTTAAAATTTTATTTTTTGACCCGGTTGCTCTTAAATTGGGTCGAGACCATTTTCTAACTCGATTTTTTGCGCTGATCGCAAATCTAGTCTCGGAGTTTCCATTAGTGCTTTGGAAGACGCATTGTGCGTACGATACATTTTAGGGACGTTTCGATAATTTCACGGGGTGTTACATATATACAATAAACTGATTAATTTATAATAAATATAGAAATATTTTATTTATATAAAAAATAGCGAAAATCCATAGAAAACATACATGACTATACAATATAACTTGCCAAAAGTCATAGAAAGTATACACTAACTATACAAAATAGATTATTTATACATGAGCTATACACTAAATATACATTATGATACACTTAAAAACTAAATATAGTTTAACTATACATAAAATATATAATGACCATACATACATATACATGGAATAATCATTTTTTTATATAATTACTTTGATAAAATGGTCATGTACTGTATTAATGCCGAAAGGAGTTAAACTTTGTGGCGGAAAGTGGATAATTAGTGAAAAATTTATTGTCTAGCTAAATATCACATTTAGTTTGTTGTAGTGTGAACATGGTATGAGTCACTTTAAATTAATTATCTAGAAGCTAGTATATATTCTCCCACAATAAGGGGGTAAAAAATGTAGTTGCGTGGGTCAATGGTAGATGTCAAAAACTAGAGTGAAATAATTTTTTTCTTCTCATAATATCTAAATAAAATATTTAAATTTGGCTTCTGAATCCATTTGGATATGTTAACTTGATCTCAACTGACAAAATAAACATCTCAATTCATCCTCATTGTGTCTAATGAACATCTGATACTGATGTTTACACATAAATTCTAAAGGTGTCTAGATGATCATTTTATAAGCAGGAGTGTTTAACTAACATAACATAGACAAGGTAAGATATTTGAATATGCACATTTAATGTCAAAGAGTTTCAATTGATTGTTATGTCTGAATATGCACGCTTAATGTTAAAGCATTTCAGTGGATTGTTAAGCTAAGGTATTTATCTATATATTATAAGATCCTTATTTTGTAGTAAGAATTAGCTAGGAAGTAGTTGTAACAAGTGTTATATCAAGTCAAAAAAAATTCTTAATGTTATGCTAAGTACATAGAAAAAATTGCCATTTGTAGTAGGTGAACATTGATAAAAACCATCATAGTAACGCATTAGGAAAGAATGAATTATATTTACAAACTCGAGTATATACATCACCACTTGTTGCATGAAATAATATTTGATATTTTTTAATTTATATCAATTCTCACCTACCAACTTATTTGGTAGACAAAAGGGCTCGCAAAGTCTAACAAGTCTTTGTACCACAAGGTCAAAAATTGGCCACATACCATAATAGCAAGATGACTTCTTTCTTTTATTTTATTTTTTAAATATTTTTTTGGGAGCAATAGTGCTCAATCAATTGTTATTTAATTAATTTATGAAAGTGGGAAATAGGAAACAAAGAGGAAAAGGTAGAAGGGAAAAACTAAAAAGATTTAAGGTGAAAAGAAAAAATAAATTTTAAAAAATAAATAAATTGTGGTTGGTGCCCAAACCCACAAACTTTTAGACCTATATAATGTCAAGATATTATACATAATTCTATCATACTTGTTTTCCATTCTAAAGCTAACAAATAAACTAAAGCTCCAAGAATGGGAAGCTTATCATTTGAGAAGGTATAAGTTCATACAACTCCACATTAATTACTTTGCAAATTCTTGGTTTTATTTTTTTGCTTGTCTATTTATGAAACTTTAATCAATATCATTTTTCATTAATACCCTTTTAGCATCTAAAAAGAATCTTAATCATATCCATTTTTTTCTATCCCTTTGAGTTTTCTTGATAACTTGAGGGACCATTCTTGTTTCTTTGCTTGGGAAAATCAATGGGAAAGAATAGTATACATGTACCTAAATTTCTTATATTGTGTGCAAATAAACCAAAATAAAATTATCCTTATCATTTTTAGTCTTTTGCATGGTTCTTTAGTCCAATTTCCTTTTACCACGTAAACATTAAACTCCGCATTTAACCAGAAGTTTCAGGTTTAAGTCTGGCCCCTTAGGAGCAGAAGGGGCGGATTCATGATTAACACTATGACGTCCATACATACTCTTTATTACAGTTTAAGTGAAATTTTACGTATAAAATTACACAACATGCTGAAAGTACTGAGTTCATATGAATATGATATCGAAAGTCCGCATACCCATAGAATATGACTTTTTGATACTAATTTGAAGTAGTCAAACCCTAAAACAGGTATCGAATACCTAAACTTATATTTATGAAAAATTCTCTAATTTATTTTATTTTTTTTATAGGATTTTGAGCCATCAGTTGTGACTCCAAGAGGATTGGCACCACCTGGATTAATACCAAATGGAGATTTTGGTGAAATGAAGAGACTTAAGGTGCCACCTGCATGTATAACACCAAGAAAAAACTTGAATCTTTCAGTAAATGAGCCAGGCAAAATTGATGGACGAAGTCTTGATTGTACATTAATGAATTATATTGATACACTTACCCAACGTATCAACTATCATATAGGTAATCAATTATTCTTTTTTGTTTTACATATTTCCAACCTCTCCATTATATCCCATAGTGCATATATGAATATAATATCGAATTTAAGTTTTATACAGTGACAATGTACAAAATATTTATACAATCATTAGATAATTACGTATTATCTATTTATAAAACGGTAGCCTAGTGCATAGATATTATGTGTTCATGTAGGGTCTATGCTAGGGCGTAGCGCAACTAAGTGGTGTACAATTGATCATCTATATATTCACAGTATAAATCTCTATATATGCAACATATTTTTTCGTGAAATGGTGTACAACTGATCATCCTTCACTTTATATATATAGATTTACTTTTTGCATGTCAAAGGGTGTGATGTAAGACAACTTACGTCAAGTATTAGTGACTGTTGACACGATTCGAATTCGTAACCTATAAATTACAAGAAAATAATTTTACTGTTACTCTAAAATTCTAACTTTATCTATCTATTTTAAATTTATACTGTCGATATATATAACTTATATGTATCTGCCTTTACATTATATTGGTGACATGCACGAAAGTTCTAAAGTCTTAGGTCAATTACATCGTTCCACGTTGTCGGATTGACAAATTCTATTAGAGAAATTTTTTTAATTAGCAAGTTTGAAAATAAAATATCAAACATATGCCTATAGCTAATTGACAAAATTATTATCTCAGCAATTTCGAATTATTGACACTTTCCAAAACAAAGGTCCATATCGATAAAGTTATCTGCATCGACTGTTTATATCAAACTAATATATTATTTATTAAAATATGAACTTCTTTACTTAATTAAGATAAATTATTTTATTTGATAAGTTGAATTGTTCAAATCCTTTTTTTTTTCAGGTTATCCAGTTAACATATGCTATGAGCACTATGCAAGTTTAGCCCCACTTTTACAATTTCATTTAAATAATTGTGGTGATCCATTTCTCCAAAATACTGTGGATTTTCACTCAAAAGATTTCGAAGTGGCCGTTTTGAATTGGTTTGCAGACTTATGGGAAATTGAAAGAGATCAATATTGGGGTTATGTTACAAATGGGGGCACAGAAGGAAATTTACATGGCATTTTGGTTGGGTAAGTATCAATTTTGACTAATTTATTGTCGTGTTTCAATTTTCGAAAATAAATTTAATAAAAAAATACAATAATAATATATTCAGTGAAATTCACAAGTGAGGTCTAAAGAGGGTAAAATATACGTATACCTTATCACTACTGTATAGAGATAGAGAGATTATTTTTAAAAAATACATACAAACTTTTTTTAGGTGAACAAATATTATAAAAAAGATTATCCTAATTTTTTAGAGTTTGAGTGCGTGAGCGCAAATCACTTTCTTCAACAACTATGCAAAATTGAACACCAAATTATCCACCCAAGTGTACAAAATTATATTAAAATGAAAAAAGTTATTTACTTTTATAAAGAAATAAAATACTCCCTTTAGTTTATCAACTAGCAAAAGAATTTTGGGATCATAAAGTCAATATTTGAAAAAGTGTCAAATATTGAGAAGAATGAGATAATATAAGAGAAAACTATTAAAAACATCTGTGAATTTGACATAAATTATTAGATTCATCTTCGAATATTGACAATCTTAAAAACACACCTCTACTTGACTAATGTAACTAAAATACCCTCCTGAAACTATCAAAAGTGTTAAAAGCACTCCTTAACTTGGCAAGAATTTAGAGATATATTTTACTCTTGTTACAAGATAAGGTGTGTATTTAAGTTTAGTTAGTCAAGTAGAGAGGTGTTTTTAACACTATCAACAGTTTAAGGATAAAACTAATAATTCGTGTCAAAAGTGTTTCATTTTATTTTTTGACTTGTCTAAGTTTTTTTTTTTTTTAAATTTTCAGGAGAGAATTACTGCCAAGTGGAATTAGCAATTATTAATGTTACAATTGGTAAATATTTTATTATCTTCCTTTTAATTAAGGTATTATTTTTGAATAATTATTGTCTGAATGCATTTTCTAATATTAATTGTTATTTTGACTATAGGTACTACCTTCAAGGGAGCTGTTGATGATCTTGATGTTATTCTCCAAACACTTGAAGATTGTGGCTATACAAATGATCAATTTTACATCCATTGTGATGCAGCACTTAATGGACTTATTATACCTTTTATTAACAATGTAAGTTTTTTTTTTCTTACTTTGAGTACTATTTTATTAACTTAACATGAAAATAATAACTCTAACATTTGTGATTATACTTTATAATAGATGATTTCTTTCAAGAAGCCAATTGGAAGTATCACAATTTCTGGTCACAAGTTCTTGGGATGTCCAATGCCTTGTGGAGTCCAAATAACAAGAAAGAGTTATATTAACAACCTTTCAAGAAGAGTCGAATATATTGCTTCTGTGGATGCTACAATTTCTGGAAGTAGAAATGGTTTGACTCCAATCTTCTTATGGTACAGTCTAAATGCTAAAGGTCAGATTGGCTTTCAGAAAGACGTTAAGCGATGCTTTGACAATGCCAAGTACTTAAGGGACCGTCTTCAGCAAGCTGGAATCAGTGTCATGCTGAATGAGCTTAGCATTATAGTTGTCCTCGAGAGGCCTCGTGACCATGAATTTGTTCGTCGTTGGCAACTCTCTTGTGTGAAGGATATGGCACATGTTATTGTCATGCCAGGCATCACTAGAGAAACTCTTGATTGTTTCATCAATGATTTACTTCAACAAAGGAAAAAATGGTACCAAGATGGAAGAATAAGTCCCCCTTGTGTTGCAAATGATATTGGTGCACAAAATTGTACTTGTTCTTATCATAAAATTGATTTCATTATCCCATAGAGGGCTAATGAAAATCAACTATATCCCTTTTGCTACTAAGTGTGTCTTTTTATAGACATGGCATTTTGTAATTTGTAATCTTTTTATGTCTTTATTTTTTATTTTTATCTACTTCACAGAAAATCGTATTCTACTTGTAGTGTCAAGTATTGTTCCACATATATAAATGTACTAATGTTGTGGGAAATACATGGTTTGATAAAATCTTAAATATGAGTCTTTTAAGATATATGAAGCAATAAAAATGTGTGTAAAATTTCATTTCATATATAGTAAAGTGTTAATCATGCCATAAGCTTTTCTCCATTATTTTCAAACACCAATTTGCAAGAACTATTTCTTGAACTTTAGTATCAAATCTGCTGATATTGATGATGACTCATTATTTCAATGGATCAGAAGATTGTGCAGTTTACTTCTTTTTAATGAATAACTCTGATAGTAAATTTTGAATATAAAACTCAAAAAAATTAAACAGGAAAGGATACTCTTGTATCGTAGAACTATAATAAAATCTTTTCTTATACATAAGTAAATAATTTATTTCGTCCTAAATGGATGCCAACTTAATTTATTAATATAGAATATTGTATTAATTATAAAAGTGGTTAATCCATCAACTTTCAAAGTTGGCCTAATTTGAGGATATCCACTATAGTTGAAAAATTCAAATAATTTTCTTTTCTGATAGACACATTTTTAGTTAAAATTAATTGAATCATTGAACCCTCCAAATATTCGAAATATTAATAATTCCTTTATGTCAATGCTTATTTCTTGTCTGATTTTTATTTTATTTTAAAAATAAATACATATTTATTTGAATATTTAAAGATAAGTGCTAAAGGTCAACTCCTTTAGCACTTAATTATATGTTGCTTCTCCTTAATTAATCTCTTTTAAGTATTTCTTCCTTTGAAATTGAATAGTCTATTATTAATTATGTAACAAGACAGCATTTGTATCCTCAGGGCTTTTCAATTTAACAACAAAGTAACCTTCATTATGCAATAACACATTGTATAATAAATGTATATATTTTGAGCATGCTGTGTATATTCATCTATAATCATGTATATATTGCAATTATGTATATATACTGACACTTATACAAAGTAATACATGGACAATTCGACAAAAATTTTATACTAGGTCAGCTTCAGATAAATATTGATTTATCTCTGTCCTAATCAACTTTGAAAGTATTTGGTGATGATAACAGGCACTGAATTTGAAATTATAAACTTGTTCAAAATGAACCATTCTGTATATCCCCCATGTATCACACTATGTGTATGTTTATCTTCTGTATATTTGGTATATCTATGTATCTCCATGAAAATGTATGTCTAATATACATTATATACAATGTGATATACACATATCTTCATTAAAAAAAAATTCTATGTAATATACATGATATACTAATATGATATACAAGGTCCAAATTGTTTTCCTTGAAACGAATCAATTATTTGGTTTTCAAGATTCAATTCTCCTTATTCAAAAGCTATTTATAGATATAAATTTTATCTACAAAATATCATAATCTTATTTTTTTTTTAAAAAAAAAAAAAAAAAGGAACGTCAACAGCAGGGTTCGAACCTGCGCGGGCGAAGCCCAACAGATTTCAAGTCTGTCTCCTTAACCACTCGGACATATTGACATTGCTGTTTGGATTTCACAGCAATTCCTATATAACAGATATAAACATGTATTTAAGTGACTCATAAATAATTAATGTTAAGGGTAAAGGCAAGTCCGATACATTGAAACTCGTGCTATGCATAGGGTTCGGGGAAGGGTCTGACCACAAAGATCTATTGTACACATCATTACCTTGCATTTTTGCAGCGGCTATTTTCAAGACTTGAACCTATGACCTCCTTGTCATATGGAAGTAATTTTACCAGTTACTCTAAGGCTCTCCTTCCTTAATGTTAAGGGTAAAATAAGAGGAAAATCTTAATATGTTTAAAAATAACAAATAAAAATAAAAATTATTTTAAAATACTAAGCAAGTAAAAATAAACGAGGGAGAAAATTTATCCAGTAGACTAGTTCTTTTATCAATTGTTTTAAGGGATGATTGCAGTGCACAAAATAATTATAAAAACAAAGTCGCTATATCGATATGTAAAGTCATTGTATATGTCATGTATAGTTAAATTATAATCAATTTTTGAGTGTATCATCATGTATATTTAATGTATAAGTAATCTACATTGTATAGTCAATGTATACTTTCTTTGGCTTTTGGCAAGTTATATTTGCATAGTCATGTATATTTTCTATAATTTTTGATTATTTTTCATGTAAATAAAACAGAACTATATTTATCGTAAATAAAATAATTTATTATATATATGGATTAAGCAAAAGAAAATTGAGAACCATATTCCCTTCTATAAGTATATACAAGCAGCTGAAGCAAACATGTCATCCAACAATTGTCGCTTCAGCTACTTATTTATAATAGAAATCTTTATGCTGCATATGGAAAAGTATATACTGCAATGGTGTTCATAATGCATCAAACACATACTGAACAAGTTGTGATCAGTTCTAGCTTCACCTGTATGAACTTGCCCACATTGTCAGTACTGAGGGAGCCATGATAAAGGAGAAAGGTTGTGGTAACTTGACATTCCGCGTAAAACTAGTCAAGTTATGTTGAATCCTCAAAGCAGATAGATGAGCATAAATGAAACAACAACATGGACGTGGAAGATTCATATAGTAGCCCCCAACTTGCTTGGGATTGATGCTTACCCCGAAGTTTTTGACAGATGAAAAGAAATCACATAGTTTATCTTTACGAGTAAATGTGAGAGCTGAAAAACCATTCTTCATGTGCAACTTTCCTCATCTCTCACACAATGGGATCATTCTTTCAGTCACAAGATAGTTAAAAAAGACACAAACAACACATCGAAGGTTAGTCAGCGACCTGTGATCTGGAAAGACACATACAAGAACACTCCCAAGAACGTATTTTTCTTCTATGAAACGAGGTAATCTTGGAGCTACTAAACAATCATCTTGGAAAACCTTATTTCCCTGTGAACTAAAACTGCTGTTATCTGGATTCTTTAAGATTCAAATAGCAGTCCCATGTTCTCAAGCACGCAAGTAGGTTCGATCAAGGAAAATGAATCCCCTCTGTCAAAAAGATTCCTTATTTATACGGGGAATTACAATCAAGAACTAAACATATGCATATAATGCATCTTACTAAATCTCCTACACACAAGTACAGTTTCAAGAGTAATGGTTGAGGAGGTTCAAATATTTGGTCCGATATTGTGGCCAATCTCATAGCACCACGTCATATCGGAGACACTTGAAATACATTCCTCTATCGTCAAAGTCAAACTACAGAGCTGCAAATTATAAGCACATGACAAATACATGATAAATTATGCTCAAGAAAAGATTAGACAACTTTAGATATTGGAAATTCCGAGTTAAAGTGTTTTGCAATTATGTATATTGGAAATTCCGAGTTAAAGTGTTTCAACAAGGCAACAAAGAAGGAAAGCAAAAAGGGAATCAAGAATAAGATATTGACAAGATGAAGGACGAATTGTCCAGTATCCTATGGAGATTACTCTCCTAAAAGAAAGAAATATCAGAATTTTAGACCTTCAATGTCACTTGACCATGCCAAGAGAGTTGCTTCTTTCCAGCTCTATTATTGTCATCAATCAGGTAATTCTTTGGCACACGTTCCATTCTCAACGCATCCCCACCTGCTAACAGTTCTTTGTATCCTACTTCATTTTCCTGTAACATGAATAATTAATTAAGCTTAGATCACACTTAAAGAAGTGAATATTCAAATTCTTGACATATCTTAACTGTAGTATGTTACCAAATTGAACTTTGAGGTAAAGGCGGGACAAGCTGATTCTACTAATGCATCATAGCCACTATTGAATCTTTCTTCTTTAGGGACTTCACTCTCAGCATCGAAGTGTTCTTTCAAACGTGAAATATTTTTTTTCACTGTCGACATTGGAAGAGTGGCTTTTCAACAAGTACCTACGCCTTTGCTTTAAAAATCTGAAATTCAACGAGTATGATATTAGGGCATTACTCTTCTTCTTCAATTGTATGTGTTGTGTACTGCTCTCCATTTCGCACTATTCCGTCATAGTTGCTGCTTCCATTTTTGTATTACCCTTTTCAAACTGCTTTGAAATGTTATATTCAAGTTGATAATCTATAGGAAACAACCTCTCTATCTTTACAAGGTAAAGGTAAGATATGCCTATACTCTATCCTCCCAAGACCCACTTGTGGGCTATATTGCTCGGATTCTTCAAAAATATCGTCGGCTGCATGTATTGGAGAATCCGACACGGGTGTGGCAACATTTTGAAAGTCCGAGCAACATAGCTTGTGTTGTGGGATTACACTACGTACATTGTTGTTGTTAAGAGAAAAGCAGAGTATCCATAACAGGCAATACCAATTAGTCTAGATTAAGGTTTGCTCATTGTATAAGCATATAAGTGTGAGAATCTCCGTTTCCTGAAAACCCCTCATGCGTCTAAAAGACGAAATATCTAGTATTAGAACGCAACGGGCCAAAACAGAACAAGATGGTTATAGAGGATTCAAATAGGAATTTAACTTTTAGGATTGAGAAAATTGTGATCATACAAGATTTCACCCAAAATGTTTTCTTTCCTCAGCTTTGCGGCCTGCAACTTCCTCTTCTTGGAGACAAAATCCTATACACAATTACCACACCAGCATCACATAACTAGCATCCAGAAATATCATTATGAATACACAAGTTCATCGACAAAGAGTCAATAATAACAGGAAACAAGCAATTCGCAATCCTTATCAAACACACGTATTAGTCGTGGTATTGTTTAACCATTTGCTTGGTAGGAATTTTAGCCTATATATAACTAATACTTGCCTTATTTAGTATTATAACTAATCATGATATTAGTAATGCAACGGCTATTGATACATGGATAAGCATGGTTAAAGAAAGAATTGCCCTTAATACAACCAACCAAACAATGGATAAGACATAATCCCAAAGTTACTAATCCCAACACATGGGCGGAGCCACATTACGCGATGGATAGTCTGGTGCTATGTGGCATACAAAGTTTAAATGTTAGCTAATGAGTATATTTAATTTTCCACACCCTTAACACAATCAAGAAGAAAATTTGCACACCCTTCGTTAAATTTCAAGCTCCGCCACTACTAATACACCTTATTAAATATTATTCTTATACACTCTACCGAACCATATGTTAAAAGTATAAATATACACAGCTCAATAAAATACCAAACTCAAATAGACAAATCCATAATGGGGATTAGTAGAAAAAGGAACAACAAGATAATCTAATTCAAATTAATTAGGATTCAACAAAAACATAAAAAAATCAAGAAAAGTTGAAACCTTTTGCAGTTCTAATAACTCAATTAACAGTTTTTTCTGCTTGAGCTTCTCCTTGGATTCTTCTTGATTATCTCCATTGAAACCCTCTATAGACCTTTTCATCTCTATTCACTTACACACATACCCACCAAGGAAAAAAGCCACAAAATTCCAAGAAAACTCAAACCCAAGACAAAAAATCAAATACTTTGAGGTTTTTTTTTCCAGAAGTACACACTCTTATTGTGCTTGGTCTGTTTTGTTGGAGGAGAGGATAGTGGATGGGGTACTTAAATAAAAACCCCATATATGGAAGGAGAAAAAAGGTTTTGGGGGTCGGGGGTAATTGTGGAAAGAGGTTGAAGTGTGTGTGTGTGTGTATGTGTGGTTGGAGGACATCAGAGGACATGTTTGTTTCCTCCATCTCCTTTGCCATATATCTTTCCATTTGTCTCTCTCTCCTTTCGTTTTCTTGTCCAACTCTTTGTACTGTTTTTTCTTTAAAGCACAAGGGTTGAATTTAGGTAAATATACATATGTAAATATTATTATGATGATAATAGTTTTTTTTTTCATTTTTTTGGTTCAAAATCAAGGGTTAGTCTGTCTTGATTTGTTAAAAATGATAAGTAAAAATAAAAATCAAATTAAAAAATTTTGAAAAACTAAAAGTGAACAGAGAAAGTATTGGTCGCGTAACTGTTTAAGAAATCAATCCAACCCTGAAATATCAACACCAGTGATCTGTGCATGTTATGTACTCCCTTGGTCTCATTTATGTAACACTCTTTTCTTTTTAGTCCATCTAAAAAAGAATATTAGCTACCATAATTATAAACGATTTAACTTTAAAATTTTCTTTTTACTCTTAATGAATTGAATTTCAACCACACAAATATCTAAAGATTGTTTTAGAGCACAAGTTTCAAAAGTCTTATTCTATTTCATAATACCGTTCCAAGTCAAACAGTATCACATAAAAATACAAGGAAAAGAGTACTATGGGTGATTTGTGACAAACACTATTATTTATATAAAATTTAATAATTAATTATAATATATTAACGAAGTACTCACTCTATTTAGCAATTCCCAAACTAAAAATAATTGAGCACCTATAATACAAAATTTTTGAATTTGCCACACACCCTACCTTTGTGGTTGAGAGGGCAGGTAAATCACTTAACCATGTATTGTTTCCATGATACATTGGTCGAGTAACTATAAATAGTTATGTATAGTATATGTCATGTATCGACATTGTATAACTAGTTGTGTAGTGTATATGCAATGTATCGATATTATATAAATTGTGTATAAATATGTATCGGTATCATATAAATGGTATATAAAAAACCTAAATAATTATGTGATGTATATGTAATATATTGATATTGTATAAATGTGTATAACCATACATCAAATTATATAAACAATTATGTAATGTTTCGATATTTATTTGTCTATCATCCATTCTCATCTTGATAAATCAAAAAAACTAAATAAAAATAATAAACAACTGCCAATCCCACTTCTCTTAGGTACAAAAATTGGTGCTTTGAGGCTCAATTTTCTATGAGGTATAACATGTTCATCCTGTTCCTCCACTTGGCCAATCCATCGACTCTCACTTGTAACATC
>DF361344.1:25024-44585 GCA_000787875.1 Solanum virginianum | reverse complement strand
CAGTGTGAGTTGAGGAGTCGTTGTTATTATTCTTGTTCTTATTATTATTATTATTATTATTATTATTATTATTATTATTATTATTATTATTATTATTATATTTGAGCCGTTGGACTTACCGTACATTCCACGTATTGACGCCTTTGGCGCTGCATCGTTTCATGATGTCGATACTGGAGATAAAGGACTTCAGCCCGCGCATTGCTGAGATCTGGATCGTGCACCTTCGAAGTTGGTGAGTTTTCCTTACATTTCGGAGAAGCCTTTTTTATCTTTTGTCTTTTATTGAGTGCTATTTTTTATTTGTGGTTTTTCTGGCCTGTCATGGCACTTTCTGGATTGTTGGTTAGAGGCTTCATAGACGTTGAGTGAGTGATTTGTTAAATGTATTGTATAATTTCAAAACCTTGTTTTTTTTGATCTTGTTAGTGAGTTTTTATTAATAATATTGTATCTATTTTGAGTTATTTTCTTCCGTTGTTGAGTACGATGTGACGATGAGGCCCAGTGGTTCGCTCGGAGGCTAGCAATAGTCTTCGTGTGCCAGCCACGCCAAGGGTACCCTTGTGGGGCGTGACAAACTTGGTATCAGAGCACAGAGTTCAATAGTCTTAGGGAGTCTATGAAGTCGTGTCTAGTAGAGTCTTGTTTATGTGTGTGTTGTGCACCACACTTCATAAACAGGAAACTATAGGATATTCGGAATTGTTATCCTTTCTTGTGATCTGAGTTCGTGCGATAGAGTTGAAAACTCTAGAAATTTCTTTTCTGACTCGTGTGTTACGCGATTGTAGATCATGCTTCTAAGATGCGCAGCAACCCAGAGAAATACCTTAGCTAGCACTGCCGAGAACCCTACTTCAGAGGTGCCTCCTCAAATGGAAACGAGGGGCTAAGGTCGACTGCCCAGGACTCCTGGTGTTCCTGTGACACCTACTGCTCCACCTACTCCTACTTTAGAGGACGAATTTCAAGGAACCATAGCTATGATTACCCATTTTGTAGCTGCTCAGAATGGGAATCGAGGTTCTCCAGCCCCTAGTTCTAGCTCTCAAGAGCCCACGACTGTTTCAAGGCGAAGAGATTTTCTGAGGATGAACCCACCTGTCTACACTGGGTCAAAAGTTGAAGAGGACCCTCAGAACGTCATGATGAGATGTGGAAGGTGTTGAAGACTATGTATGTGACTGAGACTGAGGGAGGCAAGCTGGCTGCTTACCAACTCAAGGATGTGGCCAATGTTTGGTACAATCAGTGGGAAGAGAGTTGGGGAGAAAATGTTGAGAGTTAGAGATAGGCAAGCTGGCTGCTTACCAACTCAAGGATGTGGCCAATGTTTGGTACAATCAGTGGGAAGAGAGTTGGGGAGAAAATGTTGAGCATGCTACTTGGGATGAGTTTGAAGGTGCCTTTCTCGATCACTTTTTCCCTCAAGAGTTGAGAGAAGCGAAAGTTGAGGAGTTAATGAATCTTAAGCAACAGGGGATGACGATGAAAGAGTATAGCTTGAAATTCATCCTGCTGTCCAGGTATGCTACAGAGATGGTCCCGAATATGAGAGCAAGGATAATGAGGTTTGTATGTAGGCTAGGTAAGCATGTGAAGAGAGAATGTAAGGCAACATTGTTAATCCCAGATATGGATATTTCTAGATTAATAGTTTATGCTCAGGAAACTAAAGAGGACAATAAAGAGGATAGAGAGAAGCACCTGAGAAAGAAGGCTAGGTCAGCGGGGCTAAAAGAGGTCCTCCAACTATGCACCATCTTCAGCTAGTGCACTGGCTTCGAACCACAGGCACGATCAAAAGTCCTAAGGCCAACAAAACTTTAGGGCATAGGGTTCGCAAGCCAGCATAACTCTTGGCTTTATAGGGAGGCCGCCTTGCGGGAAATATGGTAAATACATCTGTTAGAATGTAGAGATTACGAGAATAGTTACTACAAGTATGGCTAGCTGGGTCATTTTCAGAGGGAGTATACGATGTAAAGCAATAAGGCCTAAACTGCTATCATAATACCACCAGTGAGGGGTAACAGATGTGCTGCACCAATACCAGGTGGAGGGACAAACCGGCTGTACGCAATGGGGAATCGACAGACCAAGAGGATGCACCAGATGTTGTGACGGGGATGATTCAAGTCTTTACTCTTGATTGTTATGTTTTGATGGATCCTGGTGTTACTTTGTCATTTGTATCTCCTTTTGTGGCGAGTAGATTTGAGATTCTTCCTAGTGCTTGCTTGAACCATTTTCTATTTCTACTCTTTTTGATGAGTTTATTCGAGCTGAGAGAATTTATAGAAATTGTGTGGTATCTATTCATCATAGGGATACTTCTGCTGATTTGGTTGAGTTAGAGATGGTTGATTTCGATATAATCCTTGGAATGGATTAGCTTCATATCTGTTAGGCCTCGGTTGATTGTCGAACTCAAACAATTAAATTCCAGTTTCCTAATGAGCCTATTATTGAGTGGAAGAGAGATTCGATTGTGCCAAAAGGTAAATTTATTTCTTACCTTAAGGCCCGATGATTGATTTCTAAGGGATGTATCTATCACCTCGTGCGAGTTAAATCGAATAGTGTTAAGCCCCCTTCTCTTGAGTCAGTCCCGATTATAAATGAGTTTCCTGATGTGTTTCTTGAGAATTTTCCTGGAATCCCTCCTGATAGGGAGATCAACTTTGGGATTGATGTTCTTTTTGACACCAAGACGATTTTCATTCCGCCATATAGGATGGCCCCTACAGAGTTAAAAGAGTTGAAGGAACAACTGAAGGACTTATTGGAAAAAGGATTCATAAGGCCAAGTGTCTCTCCATGGGGTGCTTCGGTCTTGTTTGTATGAAAAAAGGATAGTTACTTAAGGATGTGTATCGATTATCATCAGCGAAATAAGGTAACAATTAAGAATTAGTATTCCCCTTTCGATAATCAATGACTTATTTTGACCAACTTCAGGGTGGCACTATTTTCTCTAAGATAGACCTCAGATCAGGCTATCATTAGTTAAAAGTGAGAGAATGTGACATCCCAAAGATGACTTTTCAAACTCGATATAGTCATTTTGAGTTTTTGGTGATGTCGTTTGGGTTGGTAAATACACCTGCAACCTTTATGAACTTAATAAATAGGGTATTCAGGCAGTATCTTGACACATTTGTGATTGTGTTCATCGATGATATTTTGGTGTATTCTAGGAATGAGGAGGAGCATGCCAATCACCTCAAAATTGCTTTGCAGACACTTCAAGATCATGAGTTGTATGCAAAGTTTTCTAAGTGTGAATTTTGGCTCAAATCCGTGGCCTTCTTAGGTTATGTGGTTTCTCGGGATGAAATTCAAATGGATACTTAAAAGATTGAGGCAGTTAAGAATTGGCCAAGACCAACCTCATCGACTGAGATAAGAAGTTTTCTGGGGTTGGCTGGGTACTATCGAAGGTTTGTTGAAGGATTCTCTTCCATAGTTGCGCCATTGACAAGATTGACTCAGAAGAAGGTTAAGTTTCAATGGTTCAACGAGTGTGAGAAAAGTTTCAAGGAGCTAAAGACGAGGTTGACTACTATACCAGTGTTGACTTTGGCTAGTGGGACTGATGGGTTTGTTATCTACTGTGATGCCTTAAGAGTAGGATTGGGATATGTGTTGATGCAATAAGGGAAGGTTGTTGCTTATGCTTCTATATAGCTCAAAGTGCATGAGAAGAACTACCCCGCCTATGACTTAGAGTTGGCAGCAGTAGTGTTCACTCTCAAGATCTAGCGCCACTACTTTTATAGAGTGCATGTTGATGTGTTCACAGATCACAAAAGCCTACAATATGTTTTCACCCAGAAGGAGCTTAACTTGAGGCAAAGAAGATGGCTTAAGTTTCTCAAGGACTACCACATGAGCATTCTCTACCATCTAGGTAAGGCTAATATGGTTGCCGATGCTCTTAGCAGGATGTCCATGGGGAGCACTGCCCATGTGGAGGAAGAAAGGAAAGAGTTTGTCAAAGAGGTGCACAGACTGGCTATATGGTGGTCGATGCTCTTAGCAGGATGTCCATGGAGAGAACTGCCCATATAGGGGAAGAAAGGATGTCAAAGAGGTGCACAGACTGGCTAGATTGAGAGTACAACTTGAAGAGAATAATGAGGGAGGGTTTAATGTCTAGAATGATTCTGCTTCATCTTTAGTGTCAGAGGTGAAGGAAAAGCAAGACCAAGATCCTATTCTATTGCAGTTGAAAGATGATGTACATAAGCAGAAGGTTATGGCTTTCGCAAAGGGGGAGATAGGGTATTGAGGTATCAAGGCAGATTGTGTGTTCCTGACGTTGACAATGTTCCATAGAGGATCATGGAGGAAGTATATAACTCTAGGTATTCCATCCATCTTGTCTCCACCAAGATGTGTCACGACTTAAGAGAAGTCTACTGGTGGAATGGGATAAAAAGGGATATTGCAAATTTGTTGTGAAGTGGCTCAATTGTCAGCAGGTCAAGGCTAAGCATCAGAGACCAAGTGGTTTGGCTCAGAACATCAAAATTCCAGAATGAAAGTGGGAAATGATCAAGATGGACTTCATTACCGGCTTACCAAGGTCTCGAAAGCAAAATGACTCAATTTGTATAATAGTGGATAGAATGACTAAGTCTGCTCACTTCTTGGCAGTCAAGACAACAAATACTGTAGAGGAATATACCAATTTTTATACTTGTGAGATTGTGAGGTTGCATGAAGTTTCATTTTCCACCCTCTCGGACAGAGGAGCTCAATTCACCTCTCAGTTTTGGAGGTTTTTCCAGAAGGGATTGGGTACTAGGGTGAATCTAAGTACAACCATCTACCCTCAGACAGATGGCCAAATAGAGCATACTATTCAGACATTGGAGGATATGTTGAGAGCATGTGCTATTAGTTTTAAAGGTAATTAGGATGACCATTTGCCTTTAATAGAGTTTGCTTACAAAAACAACTTTTATTCGAGTATTCAGATGACCCCATATGAGACACTCTATGGGCGGAGGTGTAGATCGCCGATTAGATGGTTTGAGGCAGGAGAAATAGATCAGACCAGACTTGGTTCACCAAGCGATAGGGAAAGTGAAGGTCATTCGTAAGAGGTTGAGGACTACACAGAGTCGACAAAAATTTTATACAAATGTCTGAAGAAGAGACTTAGAGTTTGAGATCAATATTGGATATATTTGAAAGTATTGCCCATGAAGGGAGTGATGAGGTTTTGAAAGAAAGGAAAGCTAAGTCTAAGATATATTGGCCCTTACTGTGTCATAAAGAAAGTGGGCAAAGTTGCATACGAGTTGGAGTTACCTTTTGAATTATCAGCTATCCACCCATTTTGCCACATTTCTATGCTTAAGAAATGTTTGGGAGATCCATGGTTGGTAGTACCTGTTGAGAGTGTTGAGATAAAAGATAGTATAAGTTATGAGGAGATTCCTATCCAAATCCTTGATCGCCAGGTTCGAAGGTTGAGAAACAAAGAGATTGCTTCTGTTAAGGTATTGTGGAGGAACCAATTCATAGAATAAGCTACTTGGGAGGCGTAGGAGGACAAGAAGGCCAGATAACCCCACTTATTCTAGTCTATGGATGACGAGAGAATTGACGGTAATAATTCCTTCTATATTCCTATTCATTAAGTTTTTCTTTCATTCATAGATATGATAGAGTTCTAGAGTTCGAGTAAGGAATGATATGACTTGTTAATGTGATGCGATTATTATAATTATTGCATTCCTTATTTGATTGGTTTAAATGAGTCAGTTAAGGGGTAATTAGTTGTTAGAGCCCATGAGAGGATTCATGCCTTAACCTATGTTCTCTTTATTCAAGGACGAATAATCCCAAGGGGGAGATAATGTCACGACCCCACAATTTTGCCTACTTGAGTTGGAATAGTATAAGGATATTTTTTTAAAAAAATGAGTGGGGGATTGTAGGTGCATTTTAATATTTTTTATATTATTCCTTATTATTGCACATCAATTCACTCGTTTTTTATGTTATTATTCCTTCTGTTACTAATTTTTTTATGCTCATTATTATCCTAAGTGGGCAGAACATTTGCTTTTTAATATTTTATCCTATTAAATGGATAGACCACCTCTAATTTTATATCTTTCTAAATGTTGCATGCTCCATCTATATATAGTGAGCATTTTTTCTCAGTTAGGAGCAGAAGCAAAAAAAAATAGAGAAGATTTCAGAGAGCATACAAACGAGAGAAATATTGTTTGGTTAATAATTTTGAGAGTTTTATTAGCTGAAGGGAGGTGTTTTATTGTGTAGAGCTTTTGCAATTTTATTCTTGTAAGTTGCTCCTATTTTCTAAATCTTTTATAATAAGATATTTTATATAAATGAGTTTATTTTCGTGTACTTTTAAGTACTTTATTATGAGAATATTATTTATGATGAGTGATAAATTTATCTTGATGCATCAAAGTTAAATCGAAAGACCCTACATGTCACTTTAATTACTTGAGTTAGAGATTTAAGAGAAGTTGTTGATGAGAAAGTTTTGTTTATTCTCTTGTTATTATATGAGGATTTTACTACTTGAAATTATATTATGTCTTGAGATTTATATTCTAATGTGAAAAGAGTTTATATGAAGTTAAGTTGAGGTTAATATGACAAATTGAGATTACTTGAGTCATTGAACATGAAAATATGTTAAAATATAAACTTGTTTACATAATGTGATGAATAAGGTTAAAAGAGTCCAAATGACCGTTTGAATTGATTCAAGCATGATAAGTTACATGATTATTGAGTTGACTATATTTGAGTACTTATATGTGATTGAATGAATTGATGAATCTTTGAGACGAATTGAGATAACTCTATGAGGTTGAGGATGAGTTGATTGATTGAGTATTGAGGATTGAGTTACATGATGATTTAAGCATGTTTAAATCTTGGAAGGAGTATTTAGCACCGAGAGGGGATCAAATATACTTTTACTTTAACCCACAAAACTACGTTGCCAGCGTAGGATAGTCATACAACATAATTCTGGTGACTTGTCCTGCAAATGGACATTTACCCTGGATCCAAGAGAGAATTGATTGTCCTATGCGGTGGCATGCATAGGACGAGCGTGGTAACGATGCCGATTCGTTATACATCACCTACCTTATGGTGGTGGGAGGTATGTTGGTTAAGATAAACTCCTAAGCAACTTTGATTGAACATGAGATTTACAAACTTGAGTTTACTTTCACTATGCATATATATATATTGTTTGAATACATGAAATGTTCTAAACTGTTAATAATGAGCTCAGCATGTGTTGAGGGGTCAAGGTGAGTATTCTTGAGCTTATCGTTATTATTATTATTATTATTATTATTATTATTATTATTATTATTATTATTATTATTATATTTGAGCCGTTGGACTTACCATATATTGACGCCTTTGGCACTGTATAGTTTCATGATGCAGATACTGGAGATAAAGGAATTCAGCCCATACACCGCTGAGATCAGGATCATACACCTCAGAGTTGGTGAGCTCTCCTTACATTCCGGAGAAGCCCTTTTTACATTCTATCTTTTATTGAGTACTATTTTTGTTTGAGGTGTCTATGGCCTGTCATGGCACTGTCTGGATTGTTGATTAGAGGCTTCATAGACGTTGAGGTAGTGATTTCTTGAAAGTATTGTATAATTTCAAACCTTGTTCTTTTGAAATTATGAGTGAGTTTTCATTAATAATTTTGTATCTATTTGAGTTATTTTTTCCGCTGTTGAGTACGATGTGACGATGAGGCCAAGTGCTTCGCTCGGAGGCTAGCAATATTCTTCGCGTTCCAGCTACGCCAAGAGTACCCTCTCGGGGCATGATAGTTTGATTGGTTGATGGGTCACTTGTCTACTCTTTCTTGCTTTGGATATACATTTGACATGTTGATTTGTTATTATCATTGAGTTGATTGTTGTTTCATATTATTCTACCTGTTTCGATTTTATTCAACTATTTTACATACCGTATATTTCACGTAGTGATGCCACTTGCCACTGCATCATTTTATGATAGGATACAGGGATTAGAGATCATCAACAAGAACACCATTAAGGATCTAGGACTTTTAACTAATTGGTGAGCCTCTTTGGAGGATTTATTACTTTTATTTCATCTTGCTTATAGAGTTAGACTTAACTTATTTTGATTTTGAGGTAGCCATGAGTCTGTCATTGGCACCACTTGATAGTGATAGAGGCTTCATAGACTAGAGTTGAATGCTATTTGTTAAGACTTGTTGAGCTAGTTCTTTGTACTAACCTTTCAGTTATTATAATATATTACCTTGAGAGTGGATAAATGTGCTCATTTACTTTATTATGTCTTCCACTGATTAGCTGAGTTTAATGATTGAATGATTGTGATGAGGACAAGTGGTTTACTTGGAGACTAGCAATAGTCTCTGGATGCTGACCACGTCTTGGGTATCCTCTCAAGGCGTGACAAACTTAGTATCAGAGTGCGAGTTCAAGTATCCTAGAGAGTCTATGAAACTGTGTCTATTAAATTCCTTATTATTGGTGTGAAGAGCTCTACATCCATAATTTGGAGGCTATAGGACATTTAGGAATTGTTTTCTCTCTTTTATGTTATAAATTGTGCTACAATGTTATGCTCTATGAAAGGTCCTTTTCTAATTCATGCTTTATGCATTTTAGAGTTGTGATAATGCCTCTCAGAAGAGCCGTCAGAGGTAGAGGACGTCCCATCAGACAGAATGTCAACCAACGTGAGCCTCAAGAACATAAGAAGCCCGTGGCACCAGCTATCGCTGTTGAATAACCCCTACAAGATGAGATCTCAAATGCTGAGCTACGCCAAGATATTCAAACCTTAGCCCAGTGTTGGCAGTCACAACACCTACTGTGAGACAAGTAGTGGGTAGACAGGATGCATTTGACATATCAAGAGTCCGGTAATTCTTGAGGATGAATCCGCCTGAGTTCACAGGGTCTGCATTCACTGAGGGTCCTGAGAACTATGTGGTGGAGCTTCAAAAAGTGTTCCAAGTGATGCATGTGGCTGATTCTGATAGGGTTGAACTGGTTGCTTACCAACTCAAGGGTGTGGCCAGACTTTGGTTCAAATAATAGAAGAAAGATAGAGGAGAGGATGCCCCAATGTTGACTTGGATGATGTTTGAGGAAGCTTTCTTTGGGCGCTTCTTCCCTAGAGAATGCAAAGAAGCTAAGGTAAGAGAGTTCTTGAACTTAAAACAGGGCTCTATGACTGTGCAAGAGTATGGGCTAAAGTTTACTCAACTGTCTCCATATGCTCCGGACATGGTTACTGATATGAGGGGGAGGATGGAAATGTATGTGGATGGGCTGAACAGAGATGGGAGGGTAGTGATGTTTGTGAGTGATATGGACATTGGGAGATTGATAACCTTTGTGCAACAAGCTATTGAGGAGAGGTAGCATGACAGAGAGGAGTTCAGAAGTAAGAAAGCTAAAACATCCGGCCATGAGGTTAGAAAGAAGGGGAATGGTAATAGCTTTCAGACAGGGCCAACACCATTATCTGGTAGTGCATTAGTGCCCAAAATTAGGAATGATTAGAGGTCCCAAAATGTTGTAGCCCATGGATCTCAGTCACAAGCCAATATGGCTCAAGGTTCACTTGCGAACCAGCATGTGGTAAATATGGAAAATTGCACTTGGGGAAATGCTGTAAGGGGAGTGATATATGCTACAATTGTGGCCAAGTGGGTCCCTATAAGAGAAATTGTCCAAAGTGTCCTGACCGAGCTCAATCTATTGCACCAGAGGAGCCAAAGGGGTACTACGTCAAGCACAAATGGAGCCACAAACCATTTGTATGTCATGAGTAGTCGCCATGATTAGGAGAACTCTCCAGATGTTGTGACGGGTATGATTCTAGTCTTTTCTCTTGATTGTTAGGTTTTGATGGATCTAGGTGTCACATTATCATTTGTAACTCCTTATGTCTCTAACAGAGTTGATAGAACCCCTAAGCATCTTCTTGAACCCTTTGATGTTTCTACTCTAGTGGGTGAGTCTATTTGAGCTGAGAAAGTCTATAGAGCTTGTGTAGTGTCCATCCATCAGAGGGATACAATCATTGATTTGGTTGAGTTAGAGATAACTGATTTTGATGTGATCCTTGGCATTGATTGGCTTCATACCTATTATGCCACCATTGATTGTAGAGCCCAAACCGTTAAGTTCTAATTTTGGAATGAACCAGTTCTAAAGTGGAAGGGTGATTCTGTTGAACCTAGAGGAAAGTTTATCTCATATCCCAGCGCTAAAAAGCTTATTTCTAAAGGTTGTATCTACCACCTTGTAAGGATTAATATGATGATGTTGAGTCTCTTACTCTTGAGTCCCTCAGAATGTGTATTGACTATAGGCAACTGAGCAAGGTCACCATAAAGAATAAGTATCCTCTCCCAAGGATAGATAATTTGTTTGACCAACATCAGGGTGCCTCTTGTTTCTCAAAGATAGACCTCCAATCTAGTTACTATCAGTTGAGAGTGAGGAAATGTGACATTCCAAAGATAGTCTTTAGGACTAGATATGACCACTTTGGGTTCTTGGTCATATCATTTGCATTGACGAATACACCTGCAACCTTCATGGATTTGATGAACAAGGTATTTAGACAATATCCTGATATGTTTGTGATTGTGTTTATCAACAATATTTTGGTATATTCAAGAGATTAGGAGGATCATGCTAATCACCTTCGAATTATCCTCCAAACACTTAAGGACCATGAGTTATATGCAAAAATTTTGACATATGAGTTCTGGATTAAATATGTAGCTTTCCTAGGCCATATTGTCTCCGGTGATGGTATTTGGGTTGATGCTCAAAAGATTGAAGCGGTTAAGAACTAGCCGAAACGACCTCTCTAACTGACATAAGAAGTTTCTTAGGGTTGGCAGGCTACTACCACCTATTTGTTGATGGATTTTCTTTATTATCCATACCATTGACTAAGTTAACTATAAAAAAGGTCAAATTTTAGTGTTCGGCGAATGTGAAAAGAGTTTCCAAGAATTGTAGACGAGACTGACTACTACACCAATTTTAAAACCTTGCCTGATGGGACAGAGGACTTTATAGTCTATTGCGATGCCTTGAGAGTTAGATCGGGATGTGTGCTAATATAGAGAAGGAAGGTAATAGCCTATGCTTCCAGACAACATAAGCTTCAT
This sequence comes from Solanum virginianum, assembly GCA_000787875.1. NCBI lineage: Eukaryota > Viridiplantae > Streptophyta > Magnoliopsida > Solanales > Solanaceae > Solanum > Solanum virginianum. The sequence continues at coordinate 33,349 of DF361344.1, read as the reverse complement.
GAGAGGAATTATTCGACCCATGATCTTGAGTTGGCAGCGGTGGTGTTTGCACTTAAAATCTGGTGCCACTACTTATATGGAGTGCATGTGGATGTGTTCACCGACCACACGATCTTGCATGATGTCTTCAGTTAGAAAAAGCTCAACCTGCTATAGAGGAGATGGTTGGACTTGCTCAAGGATTATGACATGAGCATTCTCTACTACCCAACCAAACCAAACATCGTTGTTGATACTCTTAGAAGGTTGTTAATGGGTAGCACATCCTATGCTGAGGAAGGAAAGAGGGAACTAGCTAAAGAAGTGCATCGATTGGCTCGATTAGGTGTCCAACTTAAGGAAAATAATGAGGGAAGAGTTAATGTTCAGAATGAGTCTGCTTCATCCTTGGTTACAGAGGTGAAAGAAAAGCAAGACCAAGATCCTGTCGTACTTTAATTAAAGGAGGTTGTCCATAAACAAAAAGTGATCTTCTTCAAAGGGGGAGATGGAGTGTTTAAATACTAGAGTAGATTGTGTGTCCCAGATGTTGATGGTATTCGAGAAAGGATTTTGGTGGAAGCCCATATCTATAGATATTCCATTCATCTTGTCTCTACCAAGATATACCACAACTTTAGGAAAGTCTATTGGTGGAGTGGGATGAAGATGGATATTCCAGAGTCCATTTCCAAGTGCCCGAATTGCTAGCAAGTTAAAGTTGAGCATCTAAGACCATGTAGATTGGCTTAGGACTTTGAGATTCCTGAATGGAAGTGGGAGATGATCAATATGGACTTCATTACTGGTCTTCCGAGGTCTCAAAATCAACATGATTCGATTTGGGTAATTGTGGATAGGATGACCAAATTGGTTCACTTCTTAGCAGTTAAGACAACCAACATTGCAGAGGAGTATGTCAAGTTGTACATCTAAGAGATTGTGAGATTGCATGGAATTCCCTTGTCCATCATCTCGGACAGAGAAGCTCAATTCACCTCCTAATTTTGGAGATTGTTCTAAAGAGGATTGTGAACCTAAGTAAATTTGAGCACAACTTTCATCCACATACAGATGGCCAGGCAGAGCATACGATTCAAACGTTAAGAGGATATGTTGATGTAACATCCTATTTTTTTAAATCTAAGATCGAGTCATCCTTCATATGATATAGGATTTTAATTAATGATTCCTAATTGAGTATAGGTGTTAATGTCAATTTCTTAGTTTGAAAATAGAATTAGAGATGATCTAAGGTCGCACGAATCCTCTAATATGAAGTTAAGCTAAAAACATTCTTAGCACTTGAGTTTCAATGCAAGATTTTATAAAGCTAGGTGGACCAATGACTTTTATGTTGTATATATATGCTAGGATCAATTCCTAAGTATTTAAAGTATATTAGATGTGATTCAGAGTCATAAAAGATCTTTTACATCAAGTTAAGTCCAAACAATTTCTACCAACTAAGTTTTCGTATGAGTTGATAGAAGGGTCAAATTCAAATGACCATATCTCCTAAAGTATAATGACTTCGGTGACCCATAATATATCAAATCGAAGATATTTGAATTGGATTTCCAATTCATCTAATTTTAACTTAATCCGAGTTCAAAGTAGAAAGTTACGACTATTTTGCTGAAGAAGTGCAGAGCTATCTGAAGGTCCGCGACAGCTATGCTTCGCGGACCTAGTGTGAACCCTTTTTGGATAAGCTAAATGACATCCTTTCTTTTTATTTTGAGGGTACTTTTAACCTAAAAACTTTTGCTGATCTATTTAAGGTCCCAAAATGCATAAAATATTAGTTTTCATAATTAAACCACTCTCCTTCACTCCTAAACATAAATGTTCAAGAATCATCAAGAAATTCAAGTTAGGGTTAGCTTTCAAGATTCTCAAGGTAAGTTATTCTTTATAAATTTTAAGATATCCTACCCAAATTTCTTCATCTATTCATGAATCTCTAATATAATCTTAAATCATAACCTAGGGTTTTAAGAAAACGATTTCAAGAATTCCAAGAAAGGATTCCTTGATTCTTCTTTTTTAAGAATTAGGGTCTTCATCAAGAACTCTAAAGATTCTAAGTCAAGAATTTAAGAATCAAAGAGAATTACTTCAACTTGATGCTCAAAAGATTGAAGCGGTTAAGAACTAGCCGAAACGACCTCTCTAACTGACATAAGAAGTTTCTTAGGGTTTTACTTCAACCAATGTCCTTCCAAGTTCTTTCCCTTTAAAAAAACCACCAAGATCGAGGATTTTCTCTAAGAAAGGTAGTATTCATCAAATTTCGATTGTAATATCAACTTTCAGTTATGGGATTATTCTCCCATGTGCTCTATAGATGGTCATAGAAAAATTGAGAGTTTATGAGTTCCCACACATGTTTCTTAAATTATTTCTTGAAGGTTTTCTTGAAAGTTATATTAATTACATGTATTTTCAATGTTGATGATCAGGATAAACTTATTTTCTTGAATTGAATACTTTTCATGAAATATTATATAAACCCTATATGTTATTTTACTAAGAATTGCAAGAATGAACTTAGGAGATGAGTCTAGAACCTTGATAGTATGAATGTGGTTGTTGTTGTGATGGTGGTACTGATTGAGGATATTGATGATGATGTTGATGCGATTGATGCCCTTAGAGTCTTAAAGAGCTTAAAGTTAATTCTAAAAGAATGTTCTGAGTCCATGAGTTGATGGTTGATGTAATGCATTGAGCTAATGATGTCCAATGAGTCTAGGTGAAGAGTAATCCCGATGATAGATGTCTTATGAGCACGTTGAGTCCTAGGAGGAGTATTGAGCCTCAAAATTAGTAAGAGTAAGTCCCACTCACACTCATTAACAACGTGGTCAGTGTAGGAGAGGATTGAACCATAAAATTGGATATTTCCTTAGTCCCAAAAGAGGACTTGATGTTCTTTATTTGTGGATCTACAGATGTGATGTCCTTTACCCCGACAAGGTACTGGATGGATATGGCAATGACATCACTTCGTTGTATCATCACTGGCTCATAGGTGTTAGAGATCATCAGCAGGTGCATCATTGAGGATCTGAGATGTTCAGCTACTTCTTAGCAGTTAAGACAACCAACATTGCAGAGGAGTATGCCAAGGTGTACATCCAAGAGATTGTGAGGTTTGATGGACTTCCCTTATCCATCATCTCGGACAGAGGAGTTCAATTCACCTCCTAACTTCGGAGGATTCATTACCTTTATTTCATCTTGCTTTAGAGTTAGATTTGATTAGCTTTACTTTATTTGATTTGAGGTAGCCATGGATCTATCATTGGCACAGCTTGATAGTGATAGAGGCTTCATAAACTAGAGTCGAATATTGATATTAAGACTTGTTGAGCTAGTTTCTTCTACTAGCCTTTTTATTTATAATATCATTTTGAGACTAGATGAGATGTGCCCATTACCTTCTATACCGTTCCACTGATTGTCTTGAGTTACTGACTGAATGAATGTGATGAGGCTAAGTGGTTCGCTTGAGGACTAGCAATATTCTCTAGGTGCCAGCGACGTCTAAGGTACCCTCCCAAGGCGTGACAAACTTGGTATCATAGCACAGAATTTAGGAGTCCTAGGAATTCTATGAAGCCCCGTGTTTAGTAGAGTCTTTATTATTGGCATGAAGAGCTCCACATCCATAATAGGGAGGATATAGGACATTAAGAATCGTCTCACTTCTTTCATATTTTAAATAGTGTGATAAAGTCACACTCTATTAAAAGCTCTCTTCTAATTTATGCATTACACGTTTACAGAAATGTGATCGTGTTTTCAAGAAGAGTTGATAAAGGAAAGGATGAGATAGTGAGAGTAATTGTTAATTGAGTCTTATAACTAGAGTTATTACCTGATAGTTAAATAATGGGGGTGATGAGTCGGTTGCCATAAGTTTTGACGAAAGAATAGTAAGTATCCTTTGATTTTCATGATAAGGTAAAGATGAAAAGTTATTATCAGAATATATTAGAGCATGCTCAAGACTAGAAGGAGGTTTGTGTTGATGTGTTATAGTATCCATACTAGTGAGGGTGAAGTATAGATGTTGAATAGGGGAATAAAGTGCTTTAAATATGATAGATCTAAACTAGGCTTATGATTCATAAGCGAGAGTTCATGAGATTCATAGAGTTATGAGCTTAGCCAAATGAGGAAGTATAGTGAATGGGTGAGTGGTACTTGAGTTATGAAGAGGAGATGTGTTGGTTGAGTATTCGCTATGAGATTTTACTAAGCCTATATTCCTAATTTTACCCAGTAGTTACAAGTTGGTATAATATTAGGGAAGTTGGTGATGCACATGTTAGTACTTAACCCTAAGCTTGAATTTTGAGTAGCGTGAAAGAGGAGATAATATCGTGAGAATGATAGTCTTAGTTTGAGATTTTCTCTAAGAGGCTTGCCATAGTGTATGAATATGCTAATTTGTAAGGAAAGTGATATTATGGGCAAGTACAAGTGCCTCTTAGGTAAGACTAGTGAAACGAGTATAACTCAATAGATAAGAAGAGACTTGAGATGTGCACCCATGATTGTGCAAAGATGTGTGAAGCTCTAAGTTATGACTGCTAGAGAATCTAGATAATATTTTAGAGTTGTCAATGTAAAGTAGGTCGATGTAAGCATTTTTTGTCATCCTTAGTAAATGAGTCAATTAGGGCTTGTGGATAGATGATGATGAGTTTTCCATGATAGTCTAAGTATTATGCAAATGAATTTATGGGAGTATAGAAGTTGAGTGTTAGCAGGCAAAAAGAAAAGGTCAGATTGTAAGAGTTATGGAAAATGGTTATGTGCACCAATAAGGGTAGCAAATATAGAAAGATTTCCATAGAGACAGGAATAAGCTAAGAGTGGTATCTTCGAAGGGAGTCTTCATGACTATATATGTGTGTGTGTGTATGTGTGTGTGTGTGACTATAGTATAACAAAAAAGTTTTAATATATTCTTGTGGATAGTAATTCCCTAACCGTGTGGAGATATGTACGTATTAGCTTAGAAAGGGAAATTGATTCTTAAACTTAAGAAGATGAACTTTGAGCTAAGAGGGAGATGATAAGGTGATAAAACAGAGTAGATCTTGAGTTTTCGACAAAGTTGGGCTGATCAAGATGAGATATCAATTCTTTTCCATCTCATATAGTCCTTATACTTCAGTTGAGGTAACATTCCATTCCCGTCTGTTGTATGACTGCCATGCCTATGGCCTAGTCCCATGCACTACTTATTGATTATCATTCACGTTGAATTGTGAGAATGAGAAGAGATGACTTCATTCACCTATTTTGATCTTTTCTCATAGATCTAAGAGTTTCCAGTCTGTTAGCACGTCGATCGGTTAATTCAATATAGCTCTGTGAACTTAGAATGAGTCTTGATAGATGATAGAGATTGTACTTCATTATGAATGTTCTCAGATAAGATTTCTTGATTGAATCATGCAAATGATCTTTCATTCCAAGCCCTTTGAGTGATCTTGCATTTCAGTCTTGATAGAAATGTTGATGATAGTAGAAGAGTTATGGTTGATGAGAGAGAGTGAGAGTTCTTGATTCTGGTGATGATGTGATGCTATTTCCTTTTAAGGTCATAGATGTGGAGAAGGAGTTAGAGAAATCATGATGAGTCTAATAGATAGGTACAAGTATACTTGTATCTCTCATGGTAAGAGTTTATGGAGGGTGTAAGGTGCTATGGTAGGCTTGAAGAATTCTCAAATGATATTGACCTTAAAGAGGCCATCAAGTGGTTGGAGTAATAGGCTTAAATGTGTGGTTTCTATTATGCAAATGTATTAGAGTGATGGGAACAAGCAATATTCTCTAAGTACAGGTTACTATAGAGATATGAAAGATAGATTTATGGGGTTAGATTGGTATAAGCGTGATCATCTTACGACTAGAATATCAGGACTTAGAGTTAGGTATGAAATGAAATGAGAGGATGTGGATAGAGGTAGATTTGAAAAGGAGCACAATTGAGGAGGAACTGAGCTTGGAGTTATGCATAGAGTCATGTGTATCACAATGGTCCCATTCTCGATTAGAATCGGTGACTTCCTTCTTGAGTTTGAACAACCGATTGATGAGGTATTTAAATGATTCGAATTGATTGAGTTTCCACGTTCCATTCATGTCTGATGATGAGAATGTTACAGGTAATTTCCTTACTCTTGATTTAAATTGAGTTGTGTATTCCAGAGTTGATATGGCTATTCTTGAGTTTAAATAGAGATTGTTAAGATTGGTAAGGAGTCAAGAGTTTGATTGATTGATTGAGTATTGGGAGGAGTTTTGATTGTTATTCTTGCCTTGGTGTCCATCCCTACTCATCATTCTAGGATGAATGATCCTAAGGGAGAGACGATGTAACACCTTAATTTTTTTAAGCTAAGACGAAGTCATCCTTCATATGATATAGGATTTTAATCGATGATTCAAAATTAAGTATATGTGTTAAAGTCAATCTCTTAGTTTAGACTTAGAAATAGAGATGATCTAAGGTCACACAAACCCTTTAGTACGAAGTTAAGCTAAAAACCTTCTTAGTGTTTGAGTTTCAATGCAAGATTTTATAAAAGTTAGGTGGACCAATGACTTTTAGGTTGTATATACATGCTAGGATCAATTCCTAAATAGATGTGATTTAGAGTCATAAAGGATCTTTTACATCAAGTTAAGTCCAAAGAATTTCTACCAACTAAGTTTTCATATGAGTTGATAGAAGGGCCAACTTTAAATGACCATATCTCCTAAAGTATAACGAGTTAGGTGATGTATAATATATCAAACTGAAGATATTTGAATTAGCTTTCCAATGTATCTAATTTTGCCTTAACCGAGTTTGAAGTAGAAAGTTATGACCTTTTTCTGAAGACCTGCAGAGCTGTCTGAAGGTCCATGACAGCTCTGCGTCGTGGACCTGACGCGAAGCCTTTCTAGATAAGCTAAATGACATCTTTTTTTTTTTTGACAGCTCTGCGTCGTGGACCTGACGCGAAGCCTTTCTAGATAAGCTAAATGACATCTTTTTTTTTATTTTGAAGTTACTTTTATCCTAAAACCTTTGGGGATTATTTAAGGTCCCAAAACGCATAAAACATCAGATTTCATAATCAAAACCCTCTTCTTCACGCCTAAACATAAATGCTCAAGAATCATCAAGAAATTCAAGTTAGGGTTAGCTTTGAAGATTCATAATCAAGGTAAGTTATTCTTCATATATTTCAAGCTACCCAACCCAAATTTCTTCATCTATTCATGAATCTCTAATATAATCTTAAATCATAACTTAGGGTTTCAAGAAAATAAATTCAAGAATTCCAAGAAAGGATTTCTTGATTATTCTTTTCCAAGAATTAGCATTCTTCATCAAGAACTCTAAAGAATCTAAGTCAAGAATTCAAGAATCAAAGAGAATTCCTTCAACCAATGTCCTTTCAAGTTCTTTCCCTTTAAAAGAACCACCAAGATCGAGGATTTTCTCCCAGAAAGCTAGTATTCATCAAATTTCTTTTATAATATCAACATTCCAGGTATGTAAGGCTAAAATAAAGCATGAAATTATTCTCCTATGTGTCCCATGAATGGTCATAGAGGAATTGAGAGTTCATAAGTCCCCATAAATGTTTCTTGAATTGTTTCTAGAAGATTTTCTTGAAAGTTACATTAATTACATGTGTTTTCAATATTGGTGATCATCATAAACTTATTTTCTTGAATTGAATACTTTTCATGAGATATTATATTATATGTTATTTTACTAAAAATTACTAGAATGAACTTAGAAGATGAGTCTAGAGCCTTGATAGTATGAGTGTGTTTGTTGTCTGTGATGGTGGTGCTGATTGATGATGTTGATGAGATTGATGTCGCTAGAGTCTTAAAGAGCTTGAACTTAATTCTAAAAGAAAGTCCTGAGTCCAACAGTTGATGATTGATGTAATGAGTTGAGTTAATGATGTCCAATGAGTGTAGATGAAGATTAATCCTGATGATTGATGTCTTATGATCACGTTAAGTCTTGGGAGAAATATTGATCAGTGAAATGAGTAAGAGTAAGTCTCACTCATACTCATTAACAACATGGCCAGTGTAGGAGAGGATTGGACCATAAAATCGAATGTTTTCTTAGTCCCAAAAGAGGACGTGATGTTCTTTATTTGTGAATGCACAGATGTGATGTCCTTTATCCTGGAAAGGTACTGGATGGATGTAGCAATGTCATCACCTTATTGTATCATTATTGGCTCATAGGTAATGATTATCGGTTAGAAAAACTCCCAAATAGGTACCCCATTGATAGGACTC